>JASAND010021605.1:0-38412 GCA_030248195.1 Trissonchulus latispiculum
TAATTTCATTACACATGTATGTTGGTGAAATTCTCGAATGCCTCCTCTATCTTCAACACATGTGCTAGTATTTGTATTTTTAGAGTCTACCAAAACAATAAAAGCAGTGGTGTCAGTTTTTGGAAAATTGTATCGAAATTTTTTCCTGAAGTTTCATTGAGTTTTATGCTATAAATCTTCTGAAATTAAGCAATACGCCTTGGCGTTATTTGAAAGACAAATACTCCGCAACCGTTTATCGATTAGTAAACGCCCACAGACAAGATTCTGCGAAACTGCCAGAATTGCATGAACGACATTGAGATTAGCAAACTATTACTGAAAGACTAATACTGACAGACTATAAGGTTAGTTACTTAAGGCTGGTTTTAGTTTTGAATTTAGCCTTGTGAAAATCTGGTATTGCGAATGACCTGTAAAACCTTTACACTAACAGTTGAAACGGTGCAGTGGTTAAGACATTCGGTTAGCACCGCAATAATCCGAGTTCGATTCGCAGTTGGGCAGGATTTTTAATTTTATAAAGAAGGTTATGTCTGAGAAATAAGATATACAGAAATGTACTCCCCTTTTAGTTCAAGTATTGGCAATATATGTCGTAAAGATGATCCTGAACTTTATTTATAGACTTTACAAAATCTTAGCAACAAAAATCTTTAGGACGTTTCAAAAGAAATAGTGTATCTTTTTTGGTCTAAAATTTAACTACTACAGTCGGAGGAATCCTGTCTCGAATTTGACTTTTTCATGAGAATAGATGGCGGACTTAGTAGACTGAAAAATCTGTATTCAGAAATCTTTTATTTATGATATCTCAATAGCTCAACAGCGGAATAATGCCCCTTTTAGGGGTGATCTTGTTTTTAATTTGATTGGCTGTTGCCGATTTCGTACCTTCAAAAAGTAAGAAAGTACAAACGGGCTAATATTCTCCTATTTTGCTGGGACATGAGGTAGGTGCCTCGTGTCGTCAAATAAGCCACCCACTAGCTTAACCGTCTCCTCTTTTAGTACAAATTAATTTAGTGGGTAATTTTAGGTATATACCTTGTGTTCCAAGAAGTAATTAAAGTTGCAAGATTCCCACCCTCTAGCTTTTCGTCTACTTTCAACAAAACTATGTGAGTTAAAATTTAAATAAACTTTCAGTGAAATATTTTGTTTAAATTAAAATAATATTTTTAGGATGATTCAAATGAAGCGACCACCAAAACTGTCCGTTCTTCAGTCCAAAGTGAAAGAACTATTTGGAGCTTCATTATCCTTGTACTATACTGCGGCTAATTGTGAGGTACAAATTGTGATCCTAAAATTGTTGTAAGCTTATTTGCTTATAACATTTAACATTGCCTGTAACATTATATTATAAAAGAAAGCTGAAAGCTAAAATTTGATATTTAACTTCTTGGACTACTATTTGATGTAAACTGTAAATTCCTTCCTTGCGGATCAGTGTATTTAAATTTTAAACTACACTTTAGGCTACATTACATAGTTTACACTGTAATTGTATTTACTTGCAGATTATTGTACCAATTCTGAGTCAGGCAGACTTGGACAAAGCCGTGGAGTTGGTTGACCGGTCGGCTCGAATGCGAAGTCTGCGTCTGATCTGCAGTCGACACGCGGCGACCGAAGGAGTCCCCACGTCGACGCCGCCGAGCAGTTCTCCGACCGCGATCCCCCCTGCCAGCGGAAAGGGCAAACAAAACGATTCCTCCTGCCAGTCCAAGAAATCTGACTCTGTAAGTTGGGAACTTGGTACTTAGAATTTCAGTAAAATTCAAAGTAATAACGGCAAAAAGTGAAGTGTCTCTATTATCCGATGACCGTCCTCCAAAACTTCTTTGTTTAAAATTCAATTAATGGTGCGCAACTGTTTTGGGCAAATGAGGAATTTTCAGTTAATTTAATCTAGCCTAGCCAGTTTCGAAATTCTGAATAAAAAATCCTAAATCATTTTCGTTTATAAATTGGATGCTGGTTCGATTCCCATCCCAGATTATATTTTTTATTTTTTAATAACTTCCAATTTTAACCTTTTACTGCTCCATTATTTTGATCGGTGACCCTCGGCAAAATAAGACATAACTTTCGACGTACAAAATTAATTCATCCATTTCCACTTTACTACCACACATTTTAGTGAATGAAATTGTTTTCGTCTAAATCGCAAACTATGTCACCGATTAGATGATGTGTTTTTCGATCCACTTTTTCTGACTAATTTTGTTTCGTCAAAACCATGAAAAAGGACCAACTGTGTAACGTTTTCCTGCCATGGGATGATTAAAAGGTGCAGCTTTCCTTGAATAATTAATCATATGTTAACGAAAATCGGCTCAAAGCGAAAATGTGGTGGAAAAACTCAATTGTTAGTGCTATCGCTATAATTCCAGACATATTCCAAAATTTAATTTAATACTACGAATGTTGATTATAAAACCTGGAAATCACGGATTCTTAAAATGAAACCTAAGCGTAAACACCATCAATTTAGCAGATATTTTACAGTTTAAACTAACAAAACTTTGCCAAAATAGAAAAAACCGAAATAAGGACGGGCCCTGGCTAGGCCCGGATTTGCTATATTTCCAAACTTTAATTATTCTTTCATTTTTTATTTCTTAAAAGTTAAACTTTCTTTCTCTCTTTCAGGGTATTCAAGACCTGGGAATCAAACTCAGTCAAAATAGAAAAAACCGAAATAAGGACGGGCCCTGGCTGGGCCCGGATTTGCTTTATTTTCAAATTTTAATTATTTTTTTATTTTTATTTCGAAAAAGTTAAACTTTCTTTCTTTCTTTTCAGGGCATTCAAGATCTGGGAATTGACTGTGAACCTCATCCGTCCCCGTCCGCCCACAGTCAACTGACAGATCTGGACAGTCCGGGAACGACGGTGACCGCCGGCGGTCGTCATCGCTCTCGGGCCTCCAGCATCTCAACTGGCATCTCCTCCAGATACAGTGATCCTGGAGATGGGGACGTTTGTGTAAGTCAAACACTCGTGTCCGCATTCCTGTCTTATTTTGAACAACCATTTAAGAATATGTTCAGACGACTATGTGAGAATGGAGAAAATTGATGATTTGATAGCGCAAAATTTGAGCGGAGAAAAACGGAGATAAACTTAGTGAATACTAAATTTTAGGTTTACGAATTGCCCTACGCCGCCGGCTCGTCTTGGGGCAGTCGCATGAGTGCCGCCTCCAGTCAACTTAGTCAGTTCTCCGGGCCAAGGTACAAATATAAAATTTTAGAAAGTCTTATTAAATAGAATAAATTGTTTAGTTAATTCGACTGGAAATACCAATCAAACAGTTAAAATTTGGATCTTTTGCGCTCCCCCCCCCAGCCCTAACTTTTGAGTTTTTTGACCAATAACTTTGAAATTTGGTGTGGATGCATACTAGAGGTTGATAAATTCAAAAATTCAAAAATTTTTAAATGTTTAAAATTTTTTAAAAATTTAAAATTTTAGTCTGGTAAGGGGGACCAAGGGGAACCAAAAATATTTTGAAAACATTTTGCTGAAAACTTGCATACAGGGATTTTCTGGGGCGCTGAGCACGAATCTCAAATCCGTTTTTCGTTTCAACTTTTCGTTAGCTCAGTATAAGCTTACATGTTAAGCTTACAACTTTAGCTTATACTGAGCTAACGAAAAGCGGAAACGAAAAACGGATTTGAGATTCGTGCTCAGCGCCCCAGAAAACCCCTGCAAGTTTTCAGCAAAATGTTTTTCAAAAACTTTTTTGGTTCCCCTTGGTCCCTCCCCCCTTACCAAACGAAATTTTTAAATTTTTAAAAAATTTTTAAAAATTTAAAAATTTTTGAATTTTTGAATGTATCAGCCTCTAGTATGCACCCACACAAAATTTCAAAGTTATTGGTCAAAAAAATCAAAAGTTAGGGCTGGGGGGGGGGGAAAGCACAAAAGATTCTAAAATTTTACTTCAGTAAATACCCTTGAAATTTCATTTAATCGTTTTGTTGGTGATGGTGATGATGTTAACTGACTACCTAAATGTTAACTTTAGTCTTTCATAATAGCTTAGCAATTTATTGCTTTCAGCTGCTCACATGACTGTAGACCAGGCCCTACAACCTCAAAGAGTCTCTGCTCCGAAGATAGAGGTTTGTCCCAGTTACGCTAACAATTCACTGTCATTAATTGGAATTCCTTTGAAATTTCAGGAACTACCCTCGAATATGTGCACAGTTTTCGTACAATATAATAATAATAATAATAATAATAGTAATAATAATATATTATTTAGTATAAATGCTATGTAATGTGTGACTTTCATAAATAACACGGCAGCAATTATCTCAGCTACGTGCAACGAACACGACAACAATAAAGTGGTCTGCACTCCGTCTAATTCTTCATTCTGAACTTTTGATTCATTGAATTTTGAATTTGAATTCAGTCATAGAATTTTGACACGTCCTATATGATTTGTCTTGCATTTTCAGGAGTTATTCCGCAGCGCCACTACAGCGGCAGTCGTCTGAGTCGCTGCAAGTCCAGCGGTCATCGGGGCCACAGCAAAGGAAGCAGCTCCAGCTCCTCCGGTCTCGTTCCGGACATCACCATGGAGTGTCTTCAGTGCGGACATCGGAAGGAGTCCAGTCTACCCTCTGCTATCTGTAGGTCCCTCCTGTAGCAGCAAGAGTACATAATACATAAGAGTGTGACAGCTGGCAGGCTCTCTGTTAACACCTCCGGGTATCCCTTTATAAACGTTAGGGAATCTAAACTACAGGGGACCTATTCGCAGTCCTTGTTGGACAAATGGTTCGCTGAACCAACTTATTTAACGGTTGACAATTCGTTAATGCTAACAGTCTGTTTTTATGCTACTTAATCTTTGGAATTAACTTATATGTAGATGGAGATCATAAATTAATTAATTGGTTTCAGCTCCACGTGCCCCGACGAACTGGCGGCAGGGTCGAAATCTGGGAAGCGGTGCCTTTGGTCAGGTGTTCCTCTGCTACGATGCGGATACGGGACGAGAATTCGCTGTCAAAAAAGTCCTCATAAATCCCTCAAATCCTTCTCAAGCTCATGTAAGCTCTGCATTACATGATCTCAAGAAATAAAGTTATGCTTACCTACTGTTTAATGACTGAAAATGCATAGTTTTGTCTGCTAGTGAATAGATTCTTCTTTTTTTATAGGAAATGCTATTGCTGGAAAAATTAGTTGTATCTATTTTTTTGTAAAATGCCACTGTTAAAAAACTTGCTGTTGACTAAGGTTTCTTTCTATTCTAGGAAGTTGTTGCCCTGGAAAACGAGATTTGTTTGCTGAAAAATCTGCAGCACGAAAGAATTGTTCAGTACGTTGGCTGTGAACGCGATGACTATGCGCTCTGCATTTTCATGGAGTATATGCCTGGAGTGAGTAACCTAGCAAGAATAAATTAACAAACTTCTATTTACTTTAGTAAAGTTTAGCGCTTGCAGCTTCAATTCCTTCATGCATGTTGATATTAGCTTTTGTTTCAAATGTTCACTTGCACTCTTAGAAATGGTCCAGTAGAAACTACAGGAATCACTTTTGTAGATGATAAATACAAAAGCTTTTGTAGAAAATGCAGGTTAAGTCTTGTAATTTTTACAGGGCGTCGTTGGTAGTTTTTACCGGATACACTTAGGTAGAATGTACAAGTTAGACCAGTATTCAGTACGAATGAAACCTGTAGTTTTCACTGGTTTACAGGTTTACTCTACAGGAAAGTACTCGATACGCTGATAACGCAAACAGAGTATATAAGGGTGGCAGTGATCATAATTTTTGAAGACTGAAATTTTTGAATTTATTCAAACAGTTTTTCACACCCCGTGGGTGAATGTTTTGTAACGGCCGCTCCCTGCCGAAAATATTTTGGGAGAGGCCGCCCCAAGCACCTTCCCCCCACTTTTGAAATAACAGGTTGCTCCAGTAAAATTTACAGGTTTTTTCTTGTAAAAACTACATTTTTGGTATCTGATTTAGGATTGTCAAAGAAGTCGAACAAAACTACAGGTTTCTTTAGTATTTTTTTACAGGAAACTCCTGTAATAAAAACTACAGGTTTCTTTAGTATTTTGTATAGGAAACTCCTGTAACTTTTACTATTCGAGAAAAATACAAAAGTGACTTTTGTGGAAAATACAGGAAGCTCCGCTAGTGACTGACCGCACAGGAGCACTTTTGTAGAAAACTACAAGAATTCCTGTAATTTCTACAGGAGTCTTTTTAAGAGTGTGCTTAGAAGTTAGAACTAACATAGTTTGAAACTGAATCACTAAAATTAGCGCTACAAAAATGATAAGACTTAAAGATAAAATTTAAAATATTTGTAAATTTATTAATTTTTAGGGATCAGTGAAAGACGAAATCAAACAGTACGGGCCTCTGACGGAGACTGTAGCCACAAAATACATTGGCCAAATTTTGGACGGTCTTTCCTATCTTCATCATTACGACATTGTTCATAGAGATATTAAAAGTAAGAAAAACAGAATTGACCTAGATCTTTCTAATTCTTAATTTCAAAATTTATTTAACAGCTATATAATTAAGAATAGTTCGTGCTGGTAAGGTAGTAGTACCACTATCGGAAATTTTGTTGCAGACCCTTGACGATGCAGGTGCTAGATTTTTTATTTTAGGCGCGAATATTCTGCGCGACTCCGCGGGTAATGTCAAAATCGGGGATTTCGGATCAGGGAAGCGACTTCAGACCATCTGTTCCCAGGCCGCGGGCACCTTCACCGGGACAGCTTTCTATATGGCCCCTGAAGTCATCAACGGGGAACGATATGGTCGCAAAGCGGACATTTGGTAGGGACAATTTTTTATGGTGTATTGTTGATGCTCCGCTCCGCTCCGCTTCGCTTGTTTTCAGGACCCGAGCACAAACTTAACTTTTGAAAATGTTCTGCGCCGATCACATGTGTTTAAGTTTGTTGTGTGTGTGTGTGTGTGTGATGTGTGATGTTGTGATCACATGTGTGAATCTTTATTGTATCTGCCTGTTTAATTAAGTTATTTGATATCATACCTACTAATCACCTGAACTCCGAAAACAATTAACAGCCTCATAAAGATAACATAAAGATAAATGGTATTTAAATCTAAAAATTTTTGTAAGTAAGCCTATGTAGCTACTTTTGCGTGCTAGTGGGCCCTGTTGCACGTCTTTTCCTATTTCTCTTCTTTTTTCAAGTTTTCTTTTCGGACACTTTTCTTCACATCTTTCAATCCTGATTTCAACCTTTCACACAGCTACTGTCGTTGACTGTTTCAGGAGCCTCGGCTGCACTATCGTCGAAATGTTGACGGGTTCTCCGCCCTGGAGCGATCTGGAACCGATGGCGGCCATCCTGCGAATTTCCACTCAGATGCCCAGCTACCGACTGCCGGATCGGATCTCCAAATCGCTCCAGGACTTCGTTCGATGGCTGTTCACTCGTGATCCCAAGGAACGACCTACCGCAGACGATGCCCTCTCACAGGCTATCTTTAGAAGAAAAAAGTGATCCACTTTTCCCCACTGACAGGCCATGTGTTGATTTGCAGTTTTTGTACATCATGTGTGTGAATATCAGCAAGCAACCCAGAAAGGCTGAAATCAGCGTAATAAACTAGTCTCAACGTCCGGGGTGTGGCGCAAGTGGTAGAGCGTACTACTGAAGATCCAAAGCTCGGCGGTTCGATCCCCGCTCTGGACACTTTTCTTCACATCTTTCAATCCTGATTTCAACCTTTCACATGTGTACAGAGTTTCAAGAGTTTATGCCAATTCACATGTCTGATTGCCATATTTGGTGTGATGCTGCGTTGGCCAGATTTTTGTAAGAATCACATAGCACAGTACAATTTTCATTAACTGTGAAAACGTTCTCCACCAATACTGGCTTTGTAGCTTTCGTCGAATATTTTTGGACTATATTTTTCAATCCACATGATTAAAACCTGAAAGTCGATGTGCTATAAATTGTTTAGCTATAGTTTTTACTTAAATTGAGCCATAAATTAATTTGATGAATCAACTTATCGTATTATTTTCAAAACCTCATTCATCACAGACGCAGCATCCATGGTGGGACACATCAGATGGTGTATATTTAGTTTGTAGATTTGTTTTCTTAGTTTTCATTACAGAGTGCCATGGATGTGTTATTATTGTATATATTAATAGTAGTAATCTTTTTGACTGGTGCTCACTTTTGAGCCATAACTTGTCAAATAAATGTTTTCATTCTTACACCTGCAGTAGGCCTAATGCTGCAGTTACGAATAAGAATATCGAAAAAGTAAAACCTAATAACATTAAGCTACGCAAAATTGGCTATGGTTGTCTGCTCAATGAGCCAATCAAAATTGCTCATCTGAACCGATTAAAATCGCTGGAGACACCTATAGGCTTTAATCATGTTGTTTTTCTTGTTCCCAGCTATTCTCTGTGCAACAATTGCTCAAGGATTTGACTTGAACCTGGAGGATGGCATAATATCACTCCGGTTCATCTCCTTCAGTATTCGCTGCTGTGGTTACAAAGAACGCGGTGTATGTCCTTACGACAGAAGTTTCAATTTGAACAGTTGTAATTTTACTTAATCCAAAGAAACATTTATTATTCGAGTGTCACATCCTGTGTCGGCTAGTATAATTTTTGAAATTATCCTAAATTTTGATTATCTAAATCTAAATTTAGCTAGACAACTGTGAACCTTCGCAAACAGCATCGTTGAGCCCACACCCCACAGTCCACACAGTTGTACCAAGAGTCCATAATTCATTCCTTAATATTATAGAAGAAGAGTAAGCCACTAGAGGGCTTCTCTTCTTGGCATTGCGTAACGGTGCTCCGACCACAATACGCGAATGTTCCCCCGTTTGGTGGGGGGGGGGTCGACGAGCATACCCCCTCCCCGTTTGGTGGGGGGGGGGTATGCAAAAGGGGTCCCCGTTTGGTGGGGGGTAGACAGAATGGGGTCCCCGTTTGGGGGGGGGGTCGCCAAGTTAGGCTAAGATTGGATGAATCTGATTGGCTGTTGGCGACCCCCCCACCAAACGGGGACCTCTTTTGTCGACCCCCCCCCACCAGACGGGGACCCCTTCAGCATACCCCCCACCAAACGGGGACCTCTCTTTGCTACCCCCCCACCAAACGGGGACCCATTTGCGAATAGAACAAAAACTACCGTAATCCTCTGCTCTACCCCCCCACCAAACGGGGAGGGGGTCTCTGCAATCTGATTGGCTGTTGGCTACCCCCCCCCCCACCAAACGGAGACCTCTTTTCTGCTACCCCCCCACCAAACGGAGGGGGGGCATGCTTTGTCGAAGAGAGCTACCCCCCACCAAACGGGGGAACATTCGCGTATTGTGGTCGGAGCACCGTTACGCAATGCCAAGAAGAGGAGCCCTCTAGTGGCTTACTTTTCTTCTTATATATAGTGCAATTATGCACTCTTGGTTGTACCAAGCGTCCATATATTCATTTATGCTATGAAGACTAAGAATAAGCAGCTACATCGGTTCTCTTTCTTGTTTAACTGTTTAACCAAGAGTCCATTATTTTTTCTATATATTAGAAGAAGAGTGAGCCACTAGAGGGCTCCTCTTCTTGGCATTGCGTAACGGTGCTCCGACCACAATACGCGAGTGTTCCCCCGTTTGGGGGGGGTCGACCAGATCGCACTCTTGGCTTAACGGTGCTATGACCAGGAATACGCGGATGTTCTGGCTTATTTTCCAAAAACTCAGACTATGAGTTTCTTTTGGCAACATCCCCCTAAAGCGAGGGCAAAGTGCATATAGCCTGAGCATCTTTACGAGATGGAAACAAGAACAGACAAATAGAAGCTTAGTTATTTTTTTACAGTATGTATGGAAGAATTTAGTGGACTTTTAATTGTACCGATTAAGAGGGTCGCTCGCAGTGATTTCCCGTAAACGAAATGTCTGTGCACGAAGCGTGTCACAATGATATTCTAAGTCAAGTTATCCAATGATGCAACAGTTCGATTTCCGGCAGAGATAAATCTTTGCTAAACCTATTTATTTTAGACTTGGAGCCCCATCGATGCAAAGTCCTGTCAGCACTGCACTCAGGACTTCAGTACTGAGATTTGTGGCGGTCCTAACTACACGGCGGCTCAGGAGCCTTGCATGTTCAGCTTGGGAATCACCACTCAATCGAAAACCGATGGTGGAATTTTGCTGGTCGATGACAGAGCACCGGTGCTGTGATTTTGATCCTAAATTTTTTAGATTAGGAAGTTTTTGTGTTTAGAACACGGACGAAAATTGCGTAGAAAACTAACACTCTTAATCAGAGCATAGATGGAGTTTTACCCACTTCAACTTATCTATAAACGACTAAAAGTCTGGCAGAGGTCGCATGCATGCACTACTAATATAGGAATTTTATTTTTATGTGTACATATTATAAGTGCAAATGTTTGAAGTAGCACGAGAGTATTTTTCTTTATTTCTTCAATTATGGACGGGCTTCTATGTTTGTCCACCTCATTCTAGAAATAAATTCCGAAAAAGGAAAAATAGTGGTACGTAGCCTAACTTGTTCCTATAATTATCTATAAACGACTAAATATTGAATTTAGTTTTTAATGTCTAGCTTATATCACTATGCATCAAGCAACATTCTGATTTCGCCACTGGTCAGTCGGGTTGAGACAATTCAGCTACTTTACTCCAAAAAACATACATACGAAATTTGAAGTCAAAAGTTTATTCCTAAAATCAAGTTTTAATTCTAAAACTACTTTAATAAATACATAAAAAACAAGCTAAATTGGCATGAATGGTTTGCCGCCGCTTCTTTCTGTAGGCAGCAAACTTTGTAGCGTCGATTTTCAGTCAAATCGGTGACAAAGAGCATTTTCCGTGTTGGTTTCTGAAAATGGTTGCCCTTAAAGGGGCAGTTGGGATAACGAATCTTTGACTAAATATCGCTAAAGGTTATTTGATACACCCTCTTAAAGGGCGTCCTGGCAAATCCACCTGCTCAACTTGACTAACGCGTTCGAAAAAGCACTGATATTAGGCCTTTCTTGGCAATTTGCTCACAGACAATTCGAATCTTCGAATTCGTAAGGGGGGACTTCTGAAAATGGTTGCCCTTAAAGGGGCAGTTGGGATGAGGAATTTTTCTGGAAATGGTTGCCCTTAAAAGGGCAGTTGGGATAACGAATCTTTGACTAAATATCGCTAAAGGTTATTTGATACACCCTCTTAAAGGGCGTCTTGGCAAATCCACCAGCTCAACTTGACTAACGCGTTCGAAAAAGCACTGATATTAGGCCTTTCTTGGCAATTTGCTCACAGACAACTTTCAGTCTTGGCCGATTTGCAACATCAACGTATCGAGGGCCAAAACTCGAATTTCGTACATTTTCAAGGTTTGGCCCTATTACAGCTTTTTCTTAGCTCGTTGAGAGCTTTCGAATGATCTCAAAATCAGCAGGATTCGACAACTTTTCTTTTTAGTCGATTATTGCAACATCAGCGTATCGAGGGTCAAAACTCGAAATTAGTACATTTTCAGGATTTGGCCCTATTACAACTATTTTATAGCTCGTTGAGACCTTTCGAGTGATACCAAAATCAGTAGGATTCGACAATTTTCATTTTTGACCAATCTTTGCAAGATGGTTGCCCATAAAAGGGCAGTTGGGATAAGAGATTTACGATAATTATTGCTAAAAGTTATTTGATACTGCCTGTTAAAAGGTATTCTAGCAAATCCAACAGTTCAACTTGACTAACTAGTTCGGAAAACACTGATATTAGGCGTTTTTGGGCAATTTGCTCATTTTTGCGGTCTCCAACAGTGTAACTTTTGGCCATATCTGGAGATCCGCAAAAGATAGAAAAATTTCGATTGCAGATTTGGAATCTACGTCCCCGCATTACCTTATGATCAACTTTTCAACGAAATCGGAGACAAAAAGTTTTCGACCATTTTTGAGAATCGCCTTGGTCCCCCCTTACGATTTTAAAAAATTAAATTCCCTGCCCTGGTCGACTGGGTGGGGCTAGAGCGATGAAATTAAAATGGGCCAGGTTTGGGACCAACCCCCACATACCCACCAAATTTCAGCTCCGGGCATTGAGCCTAGCTTGAGTTAATAGGGGGGACAAGAAGAAGAAGAAGAAGAATAATAATAACTAGCGCTACTGCAAGAATGTGTTGCCCACAACAGGTTCTTCTGTTTATTTTCTGCCATAACTTTCGCTAGACGCAACATCAGAAAATGTCGCAAGAAGGAAAGTTGCTCAGCTCGACGAACTCTTTCGTTTGAGTACCATATCGACCACTTTCAGAGAAATTTTTCAAAATCCGGAATTTTTCGGAACGAATGTCTCGAAATCCGTAAATTTTCCGGAAATTTCGATTGAAGTTTCGAAATCAGCGTGGTCGAATTACCTTATGACCGACTTTTGTGTGAAATCGGAGTCAGAAAATTTTTTGGTCCAAAATCCGGGTTTTTGTGAATTCCCGGATTTTCAGTTTTTCGGTCATAACTATCGCTAGACGCATTTTCGGAATATGTTGCAAGAAGGAAAGTTGCTCAGCTCGACGAGCTCTTTCATTTGAGTACCATATCGACCACTTTTGGAGAAATTTTTCAAAATCCGGAATTTTCCGGGTCGAATATCTCGAAATCCGTAGTTTTTCCGGAAATTTCGATTTCAGTTTCGAAATCAGCGTGGTCGAGTTACCCTATGACCAACTTTTGAGCAAAATCGGAGACAAAAAATTTTTGACCAAATTTTGGATTTTGAAATTTCGCCTTGGTCCCCCCTTACCAACCGAAAAATTCCGGGATTCGCCATTCCCGGAATCCGGAAGGTATCGGACTGCCCAACTGAGGATCCAACGTCCAAGTGAATATCTTCAAAATGAGGTATCAACCACCCCTGTACCCCTTCCCAATCTCGAGATCTAGGGGGGGGACAGACGGATAATAATAATAATAATAATAAATCCTACCGGCATCAACGGGTTGTCGCGCATTTTCCTCTTATTCCTCTGTGCTTATATTGGCTCGGGCTAAAACTCAGTTCTGGAACATTTTCAGACTTTGGCCCTATCACAACTTTTCCCCTACTCGCTGAGAGCTTTCGAATAAGTACCATATTGACAACTTTTCGGACAATTTTTAAAATTCCGGTTTTTCCGGGAATTCCCGGATTTTCAGTTTTTCGGCTGTAATTTTCGCGGGACGCATTTCCGGAAAATGTCGCAAGAAGGAAAGTTGCTCAGCTCGACGAGTTCTTTCATTTGAGTACCATATCGACCACTTTCCGAAAAATTTTTTCAAAATCCGGAATTTTCCGAGCCTAATATCTCGAAATCCGTGAATTTTCCGGGAATTTCAATTTCAGATTCGAAATCAGCACCACCGACTTACCCTATAACCAACTTTTAAGCAAAATCCGAGACAAAAAATTTTTAAGTCCAAAATCCGGGTTTTCGTGAATTCCCGGATTTTCAGTTTTTCGGCTATAACTTTCGCTAGACGCATTTCCGGAAAATGTCGCAAGAAGGAAAGTTGTTCAGCTCGGCGAGCTCTTTCATTTGAGTACCATATCGACCACTTTTGGAGAAATTTTTCAAAATCCGGAATTTTCCGGGTCGAATATCTCGAAATCCGGAAATTTTCCGGAAATTTCGATTTCAGTTTCGAAATCAGCGTGGTCGACTTACCCTATGACCAACTTTTAAGCAAAATCGGAGACAAAAAATTTTTACGTTTCCCTTGGTCCCCCCTTACGATTTTTAAAATTCCGGGATTCGCCATTACCGGAATCCGGGAGATATCGGGATGCCCTTACAAACGGGAGCACTTCAGGTCACCCTACAACTATGGTGAGAATTTCAGCCCGATCGGTCCAGCCAATCTCGAGAAAAAGGGGGGGGGACACAAATGTTGACCGGAATAATAAATAAATAAATAAATAAATAAATAAAGAAACTTAGCCATATCAAAGGGTTGTCTTTTTTTTAAAAAAATGCGACAACCCAATAAATCCTACCGGCATCAACGGGTTGTCGCAGCCATTTTCCTCTTATCTAAAGGGCGAAAACTCAGTTTTGGTACATTTTCAGGCTTTGGTGCTATTGCAACTTTTTTCCTACTCGCTAAGAGCTTTCGAATGAGTACCATAGAGTCTACTTTTGTGACAATTCTTAGAAATTCGGTTTTTCCGGGAATTCCCGGATTTTCGGTTTTTCGGCCATAACTTTCGCTGGACGCATTTCCGGAAAGTGTCGCAAGAAGGAAAGTTGTTAAGCTCGACGAGCTCTTTCATTTGAGTACCATGTCGACCACTTTCGGAGAAGTTTTCCAAAATCCGGAATTTTCCGGGTCCAATATCTCGAAATCCGTAAACTTTCCGGAAATTTCGATTCCAGTTTCGAAATCAGCGTGGTCGAAATACCCTATGACCAACTTTTGAGCAAAATCGGAGACAAAAAATTTTTAAGTCCAAAATCCGGGTTTTCGTGAATTCCCGGATTTTCAGTTTTTCGGCTATAACTTTCGCTAGACGCATTTCCGGAAAATGTCGCAAGAAGGAAAGTTGTCCAGCTCGACGAGCCCTTTCATTTGAGCTCCATATCGACCACTTTTGGGGAAAATTTTCAAATTCCGATATTTTCCGGGGCGAATATCTCGAAATCCGTAAATTTTCCGGAAAATTCGTTTTCGGTTTCGAAATCAGCGCGGTCGAATTACCCTATGACCAACTTTTGAGCGAAATCGGAGACAAAAAATTTTTACGTTTCCCTTACCATTTTTAAAAATTCCGGGAGCCGCCATTCCCGGAATCCGGGAGATATCGGGATGCCCTTACAAACGGGAGCACTTCAGGTCACCCTACAACTATGGTGAGAATTTCAGCACGATCGGTCCAGCCAATCTCGAGAAAAAGGGGGGGGACACAAATGTTGACCGGAATAATAAATAAATAAATAAATAAAGAAACTTAGCCATATCAAAGGGTTGTCTTTTTTTTAAAAAAATGCGACAACCCAATAACTAGCGAAGTAGCGAGAATGGGTTGCCGCGGCATTTTCCGTTTATAGATGGCCATATCTCCCAAAAGAGGCACCTTTGTGACCCAGTATAGTCGGATTCGTGTAGTCCGCATCGAGAGCTCTCAATAGAGTACCATATTGACCATGTTTAGAGTTGTTTAGATTTTTGGTCATTTTGGTCGATTTTGACCATTTTTGACCCCTTTGAAGCTCCGTAACTGAATTTTCGTACATTTTGGCGGCTTGGCCCTATTACAACTTTTTATCTACTCAACGAGAGCTTTCGAATGATACCAATATTGGGCAGTTTCCGTTACTTTCAATTTTGACCCATTTTGGCCGGTTTTGGCCATTTTTGACCTCTTTGAAGCTCTGTAACTCAATTTTCGTACATTTTGACGACTCGGCCCTATTACAACTTTTAATCCACTCACCAAGAGCTTTCGAATGAGTCCCATATTGGGCGGTTTCCGATACTTTCAATTTTGACCATTTGCAGCATCACCGTATCGAGTACTTTCGCATACCGCAACGGGGGGAGCCCCCCGCGCTTCAGTCAACACTTCACCCCACCCCCAACCCCCACCTCAAATTTCAGCCCAATCGGTCAACCCTAGCAAAAGTTAGAGGGGGGGGACAGGGGGTGGTAACGAGATGATGAATAATAATAATAATAATAATAACTAGCGCTACTGCAAGAATGTGTTGCCCACAACTGGTTTTTCTGTTTATTTTTCTGCCATAACTTTCACCAGAAGCATTTCCGGAAAATACGGTAATGCTGAAAATTACTCAGCACGACGAGCGCTTTCATTTGAGTACCATATCGACCACTTTTGGAAAAAGTTTTCAAAATCCGGAATTTTCCGGATCGAATATCTCGAAATCCGGAAATTTTCCGGAAATTTCGATTTCAGTTTCGAAATCAGTGCGGTCGAGTTACCCTATGACCAACTTTTGAGCGAAATCGGAGACAAAAAATTTTTTGGTCCAAAATCCGGGTTTCCGTGAATTCCCGGATTTTCAGTTTTTCGGCCATAACTTTCGCTACACGCATTTCCGGAAAATGTCGCAAGAAAGAAAGTTGTTCAGCTCGACGAGCTCTTTCATTTGAGTACCATATCAACCACTTTTGAAGAAATTTTTCAAAATCTGGAATTTTCCGGGTCTAATATCTCGAAATCCGTAAATTTTCCGGAAATTTCGATTTCAGTTTCGAAATCAGCGTGGTCGAGTTACCCTATGACCAACTTTCGAGCGAAATCGGAGACAAAAAATTTTTGACCAAATTTTGGATTTTGAAATTTCGCCTTGGTCCCCCCTTACCAACCGAAAAATTCCGGGATTCACCATTCCCGGAATCCGGAAGGTATCGGAGCCATCTTGCTTCCCGGAGATGTCCTAGTCAAGGGCTTCAAAATGAGGTATCAACCACCCCTGTACCCCTTCCCAATCTCGAGATCTAGGGGGGGGACAGACGGATAATAATAATAATAATAATCACTAGCGCTACTGCAAGAATGTGTTGCCCACAACAGGTTTTTCTGTTTATTTTTCTGCCATAACTTTCGCTAGACGCATTTTCAGAAAATGTCGTAAGAAGGAAAGTTGCTCAGCTCGACGAACTTTTTCATTTGAGTACCATATCGACCACAATTGGAGAAATTTTTGAAAATCCGGAATTTTCCGTAACGAATATCTCGAAATCCGGAAATTTTCCGGAAATTTCGATTTCAGTTTCGAAATCAGCGCGGTCGAGTTACCCTATGACCAACTTTTGAGCGAAATCGGAGACAAAACATTTTTTGGTCCAAAATCCGGGTTTCCGTGAATTCCCGGATTTTCAGTTTTTCGGCCATAACTTTCGCTACACGCATTTCCGGAAAATGTCGCAAGAAGGAAAGTTGTTCAGCTCGAAGAGCTCTTTCGTTTGAGTACCATATCGACCACTTTTAGAGAAATTTTTAAAAATCCGAAATTTTCCGGGGCGAATATCTCGAAATCCGTAAATTTTCCGGAAATTTCGATTTCAGTTTCGAAATCAGCTTGGTCGAATTACCCTATGACCAACTTTTCAGCGAAATCGGAGAGAAAAAATTTTTGACAAAATTTTGGATTTTGAAATTTCGCCTTGGTCCCCCCTTACCAACCGAAAAATTCCGGGATTCGCCATTCCCGGAATCCGGAAGGTATCGGAGCCATCTTGCTTCCCGGAGATGTCCTAGTCAAGGGCTTCGAAATAAGGTATCAACCAGCCCTGTACCCCTTCCCAATATCGAGATCTAGGGGGGGGACAGACGGATAATAATAATAATAATAATAAGCACAGACCAATAACAATGTGTTGCCATTTCCTTTGGAAAAGTGGGCAACACAATAATAATAATAATAATAAAAACGGACATACCCAGATGAAAGGGTTGCCTTTTTGTGTAAAAAGCGGCAACCCAATAAATCCTACCGGCATCAACGGGTTGTCGCAGCCATTTTCCTCTTATCTAAAGGGTCAAAACTCAGTTTTGGTACATTTTTAAAACTTGGTTCTATTACAAATTTTTTCCTACTCGTTGAGGGCTTTCAGATGAGTACCATATCGACTACTTTTGAGACAATTTTTTAAAATTCGGGTTTTCCGGGAATTACCGGATTTTTAGTTTTTCGGTTATAACTTTCGCTAGGCGGATTTCCGGAAGATTCCGCAAGCAGGAAACTTGTTCAGCTCGACGAGCTCTTTCATTTGAGCCCCATATCGACCACTTTCGGAGAAATTTTTCAAAATCCGGAATTTTCCGGATCGAATATCTCGAAATCCGTAAATTTTCCGGAAATTTCGATTTCAGTTTCGAAATCAGCGTGGTCGACTTACCCTATGACAACCTTTTAAGCAAAATCGGAGACAAAAAATTTTTAAGTCCAAAATCCGGGTTTTCGTGAATTCCCGGATTTTCAGTTTTTCGGCTATAACTGTCGCTAGACGCATTTTCAGAAAATGTCGCAAGAAGGAAAGTTGTTCAGCTCGACGAGATCTTCCATTTGAGTACCATATCGACCACTTTCAGAGAAATTTTTCAAAATCCGGAATTTTCCGGGTCGAATATTTCGAAATCCGGAAATTTTCCGGAAATTTCGATTTCAGTTTCGAAATCAGCGTGGTCGACTTACCCTATGACAACCTTTTAAGCAAAATCGGAGACAAAAAATTTTTAAGTCCAAAATCCGGGTTTTCCTGAATTCCCGGATTTTCAGTTTTTCGGCTATAACTTTCGCTAGACGCATTTTCAGAAAATGTCGCAAGAAGGGAAGTTGTTCAGCTCGACGAGATCTTCCATTTGAGTACCATATCGACCACTTTCAGAGAAATTTTTCAAAATCCGGAATTTTCCGGGTCGAATATTTCGAAATCCGGAAATTTTCCGGAAATTTCGATTTCAGTTTCGAAATCAGCGTGGTCGACTTACCCTATGACAACCTTTTAAGCAAAATCGGAGACAAAAAATTTTTAAGTCCAAAATCCGGGTTTTCGTGAATTCCCGGATTTTCAATTTTTCGGCTATAACTTTCGCTAGACACATTTCCGGAAAATGTCGCAAGAAGAAAAGTTATTCAGCTCGGCGAGCTCTTTCATTTGAGTACCATATCGACCACTTTTGGAGAAATTTTTCAAAATCCGGAATTTTCCGGGTCGAATATCTCGAAATCCGGAAATTTTCCGGAAAATTCGATTTCAGTTTCGAAATCAGCGTGGTCAAATTACCCTATGACCAACTTTTAAGCAAAATCGGAGACAAAAAATTTTTACGTTTCCCTTGGTCCCCCCTTACCATTTTTAAAAATTCCGGGAGCCGCCATTCCCGGAATCCGGGAGATATCGGGCTGAACCTCACAAACGGGAGCACTTCAGGTCACCCTCCAACTATGGTGAGAATTTCAGCCCGATCGGTCCAGCCAATCTCGAGAAAAAGGGGGGGGGACACAAATGTTGACCGGAATAATAAATAAATAAAGAAACTTAGCCATATCAAAGGGTTGTCTTTTTTTAAAAAAATGCGACAACCCAATAATAATAAGCACAGACCAATAACAAAGTGTTGCCCATTCCTTTGGAAAAGTGGGCAACACAATAAAAAATCCTACCGGCATCAACGGGTTGTCGCAGCCATTTTCCTCTTATCTAAAGGGCCAAAACTCGGTTTTGGTACATTTTCAGAACTTGGTTCTATTGCAACCTTCTTCCTACTCGTTGAGGGCTTCCAAATGAGTACCATATCGACTACTTTTGAGACAATTTTTAAAAATTCCGATTTTCCGGGAATTCCCGGATTTTCGGTTTTTCGGACGAAACTTTCGCTAGGCGCATTTTCTGAAAATGTCGCAAGAAGCAAAGTTGCTCAGCTCGACGAGCTCTTTCATTTGAGCCCCATATTGACCACTTTTAGGGAAATTTTTCAAAATTCGGAATTTTCCGGGCCGAATATCTCGAAATCCGTAAATTTTCCGGAAAATTAGATTCCAGTTTCAAAATCAGCGTGGTCGACTTACCCTATGACCAACTTTTAAGCAAAATCGGAGACAAAAAATTTTTAAGTCCAAAATCCGGGTTTTCGTGAATTCCCGGATTTTCAGTTTTTCGGCTATAACTTTCGCTAGACACATTTCCGGAAAATGTCGCAAGAAGGAAATTTGCTCAGCTCGACGAGCTCTTTCATTTGAGTACCATATCGACTACTTTTGAAGAAATTTTTCAAAATCCGAAATTTTCCGGGGCGAATATCTCGAAATCCGTAAACTTTCCGGAAATTTCGATTTCAGTTTCGAA
Organism: Trissonchulus latispiculum; assembly: GCA_030248195.1. Taxonomy (NCBI): domain Eukaryota; kingdom Metazoa; phylum Nematoda; class Enoplea; order Enoplida; family Ironidae; genus Trissonchulus; species Trissonchulus latispiculum. Next base: position 19,890 of record JASAND010021605.1, read on the forward strand.
ATCAGCATGGTCGAATTACCCTATGACCAACTTCTGAGCGAAATCGGAGACAAAAAATTTTTACGTTTCCCTTGGTCCCCCCTTACCATTTTTAAAAATTCCGGGAGCCGAAATTCCCGGAATCCGGGAGATTTCGGGCCACCCGCACTTCCGGTACCACTTCACCCCACCCCCAACTGGTACTGATAATTTCAGCCCGATCGGTCCAGCCAATCTCGAGAAAAAGGGGGGGGACAAGATTGTTTACCGATATAATAAATAAATAAATAAATAAATAAAGAAACTTTCCCATAACAAAGGGTTGTCTTTTTTTTAAAAAAAATGCGACAACCCAATAATAACACGACGAGAATAAGGGTTTGCCCTTTTCCTTCGGAAGTAGCGGCAAACCAATAAAATAAAATTTTACTAAACAAACATTTAAACAAATAATAAAAATTGAAAAAATATAAACCGACAAACTTTCGCATAACGGTGCTTTGACCAGTAACCAGAATATACGATCTTTGCCATTAGGGGTTCCAGAAAACCTAGTTCTGTAATAAAATTTAGAGGAGTAGCCAACAGGAATTCAAATGAGGGATTTGTAAGGGAAGCAGGCATAGGAAAGATTGATAAGCCTGCAATGGGAGTTCAGCTGATGGTCCCGTGGTGTAGTGGTTTAGCATGTCTGACTCTAGAGCAGAAGGGCCGTGGTTCGATCCCCGGCGGGACCAAATCTTTACTTTCAATGGTGAGTGAAAAGCTGAACCTCCCTCTTCCCTTCTCTCTTCTAGGTCCTGGTTTCGTGGGTACGAGAGTGCCTGACGCCTCCCGTTCGGGCTTGTCCTTGGTTTCTTCCTGGTCCACCAGCCCTGGTAGAAGCGCTACAGATTTATGAAGGCAGATTGGTTGAGGCCAAACACCTCGGGCTACTAAGTTTCAGTAAACCCTATCCAATTGGTAACTGGTAACTTAAGTAATTCTAACCTGGTAAGAGAAGTCTGTGTTCTGGAGTAATGCCTGATGAAGGACTGGCCCCCTTCCACATATGTAGTCAACATTTTAGTTGTCGCTCCTAGGCTTCGGGCTGTGAATACGGAGATAAGCACCGGCACCCTTTAACCTTCTGTAGGTTGGAGTTCTCTCCAGGGGTCACTTTACTTTACTTTACTTTACTTTTGTCCAATTGCAATAGTTTAATTCAGGCAACCTCAGAGAACAAAGTGCTGTCATGGGAAAACTGGGGCATCGACGAGTCAGCCTTGGTTGGACTGGGAAAATCGGATGTGATAATTCGATTCACTGGTCAGCCAACGTTTGTACTACAAATCTACACTAAACTGAGAAAGGGTTCGATTGCCAAAAAACAACTGGTCCTTGTCCAGTCCGAGCACAGTGGCTTCACCATGTTGGACCTGAAGCAGGATAAAGATATGACATGCAAACAAGGTACGGGTTTTGACGTCAAGAAAATGAAGTAAACGCTGGCCAGCAGGCGGATCCACGAAGGATACAAGGCATTAATCATAGAGAAATAATGAAAAACGCCTGCCTGCAGTCACTAAGGCCGTAGCCTTAGTCCGAACAGGAGAGAGCCAATGGGCGCGGTGAGTGACTGTAAGCAGGCGTTTTTCATTATTTCTTTGTGATTAATCCCTTGTATCCTTCGTGGATCCGCCTGCTGGCCAGCGTTTACTTCATTTTCTTGACGTAAATGGTGTTTGTATCTCAACGGAGATCTGCTGGCCACTGCAGTCCTCTTTCTGTGCATAGCACAGTCAGAGAGGTTTTGATAAAACCTTCTCTGACTATGTTGCAGCACAGATAGAGCCGAGCTGGCTGTCCTTCTTGGACAACCAGGCAGGAGCTCCAGGGAATAGTTCTCCCTGGGTAAGAGCGCTCACCGCGCCCATTGGCTCTCTCCTGTTCGGACTAAGGCTACGGCCTTAGTGACAACAGGCAGGCGTTTTTCATTATTTCTTTAAGGTACGGGTTTTGGACAGAACTGGAAATTTCTCTAGGAATTCAGAGAAGTTACGGAAGATTGTTAATAAGATAAAAAAATTTAACCAAACGTTTAGATTTAAGTGAAATCAAAACGGAATAAGATTCCCTCCTCTCCAAAATGTCCAAACTAGACTTAAACTGGACCAAAAGACTGAATTATTATTAGATTATTTGTCAAGTTAGATATGACAATGTATATTTTCTAAAAGCTCAGAAATCAGAGATTTCAAAAATTTTTAAAAATTTAAAAATTTAAAAATTTTAAATTTCATAAATTTTAAAAACCGTAGAAAAAGAAATAATAAGCGGAAAGTTGCCGAGTTTGGTATATATCAAATTAAAGGTCTCATTCAGGAGAACACGAATATGTATAAATTAAGTGAATTTGGCGATCTGGGGCGGCACGTGCTTCCAGCGGACCCATATCCCGAAAAATAAAAGTTACTCCGATCGCTATAAACTTGGGCTCATTTGAATGCTCTCATCACCCTGAGTGAAAGTTATAATTGGGTCATCGCTCAAAAACGCCGTCTGCGAAAGTTGTCTCCTTTAAACCCCAAAATGGATTTTAACACTTTTGGAGGATCTAATCCAGGATAGCGAAAGCTGTGAGCTGAATCAAGTCAAGCCATTGGGCTACATTTTGCATCTCATCATCATATGTAAGTTTGGAAAATGCAGCTTGGGATTTTTTTTTCTGTACGCCCCACTCCAGTTGGTCTTACACCGGTTAGGAGTAGTGTCAGCTTGATGTTTAATTTGTAAATTTGTCTGGGGCTTAGCTGACACCGAATAATTGTCTTTAACAATTACCCGAGGCGTTTCGCAAGGATGGAGATTTGCCCATCACCGGCTGTGTGATGAACGCACCTCGGCAGCTCCACCCGAAGGCGGCCGCCCGTTAACTCTCGGCAAATTGTTGACATGAGGGGGGAATACCAGCTATCATTGGTGCCGACTGGCACCAAGATCGGATGATTATAAACGTAGTCGTCTGGTCCCCTGGGACCATTAGGGGTAGAGTTTCGTGTTTTGAGTTGCGGAAGCGGAGTACATCTGCATTCCTCCGTAGTCAACTCATGCGTCCACTTGCGTGATTCTGTGCGCGTTCGTGTGAGCGTACCAGTAGTGTTTGAGGCCGGCCGGGGTTTCACCGGCCGGCTGCCGGCCGGCCGCCGGCCGGACGATCGCCGGCCGGCCCGGCCGCACCCATCGGCCGGCCGGCCGGTGAGCCGGCCGGCCGGCCGGCGGCCGGTGAGCCCGTAAGCGGGCGGGAAGCCGGCGGGCCGGCCGGCTACCGGCCTAGAGCAGTTTGCAGTGCAGTTATTATAACTGCTGAGATATTTATTTTTGGATATTATCTCACAAAAATAGCACAGCATAACATAAAAAATTAGCAAAACTAGATTTGGAGTCCATTTTAAGCTTAGTTGCTCAATTTTGTAAATTTCTGATTGGTGATTTGCATCCCAGCCGGCGGCCGGCCGGCCGGCCGGCCTCACCGGCCGCCGGCCGGCCGGCGAGCAAATGTCTTCGGCCGGCGGCCGGCCGCCGGCCGGCTGAAGCCGGCCGGCCTCAAACACTACGTACCAGCTTGTGGACATGGAAGAATAGCAATTACAACAAGTCAATGTTAACAAACAAAATCAGAGTCGAGATAACATTTTAACGTTTCTCAGTTGAAATTTCCCTTGGAACGTAGTTGCTGTTGGTCTTGAGGTCAGTCGGACCACTCGGACCATAGGACCACTGCTTTCCAGTTTCGGTTTCGTCGTCGGCTAATCGATGCGGTTTTGAGCAGCTTAGGGATTGCCCTGTACCTAAGCATTGAGTAAACGAGGATTTTAGTTTAAAATCTTACTCTGCAAGTATGCATATGATACATAAGCATGAACAATGCGACAAATTGACAAATTAACTTATTATATGGTATAAATTACAGATATTAGATTCGGTTAGAGATTTCCACGTCCATAAAATCACATTAAATAAGTCTTAGCGGTCAGTGTCAAAGAACGTATGTAACACTGCGACTGCTCTCTGGTGTTAATTAGATAACGTAGCCAATGCCTTGCCCAGTATTTTAAAAATGTAAGCCTAGAAGATACTAGCTTGTACGATTCTAACAAGAAGCGTCAACAAGTGTACAGGTTCATACAATTCTGACAAAGTTTTTATATTAGCTGAAATGTTGAAACACCAGCCAGAGATATTAATATATACAGATTTTTATTTGAAACTTATCCAAAATATCCACTTCGAACTGAGCCACAGCGCTTCCTGCCATCACGTTCGTTGAATGTTGTGTGCAGAGTGCAGACCTTAATTTGAGCAGCTATTCTCAAATAAAAAAAACACGCTATGACAGTTTGCTGTGTTCAGCAGATAGTCGACAAAATCCGTTTGTTCAAAAAGTGCACATCAAATCCGAAGGAATGGTTGTATTTTTGAAAATAATAGTTTTAACTTAATTGAACTGTGAAATTAGAAAATTATTTTTAGTTTCTAAAATAATAAGTTGAAATCCATTGACTTTGGATTTTCTAGGACTTATTCTGGGTTTGATTCCTCCTTAGTGAAACTAAAGGGTCATTATTCACAAAAACAATTTAACATATTTTAAACATTTCGAAATTAACTTATCTGAGCTGCCGTCTTCGCCAAGCGCTGGATCCAATCTCCAAGACACACTTTCGATCGCAGCTTGGGATCTTCATGCATGCGTAAGATAAGCTAATTTAAACAAACTTCAAAAGTGCCGCAGTGTCGGCTCCTTTGAAGTTTGTTTAAATTAGCTTATCTTAAGCATGCGTGAAAATCCAAAGCTGAAATTTTACAAGCTTGTGTATCATGATGAGACGCGCAATGTACCCCAATGGCTTGACTTGATTCATCTCACAGCTTTCGCTAGCCCGGATTTATGAGGGATGGCCCAATTCTAACTTTCACTCAGGGTGATGAGAGCTTTCAAATGAGACCAAGCTTGTAGCGATCGGAGCAACTTTTATTTTTCGGGATATGGGCCCGTTGGAACCACGTGCTGGCCCAAATCTACTTAATTTATACATATTCGTGTTCTCCTGAAGGAGACATTTAATTTGATACCAAACTCAACTACTTTTCGCTTATTATTATTTTTCCCACAGTTTTTAAAATTTATGTAAACTTAAATGTTTAAATTTTAAAATTTTTTAAAATTTTTGAAATCTCTGATTTCTTTCAGAAAATATATACATTATCCTATCTAACTTGAATAACAAACTCTCCACAAAATTCGCTGTTTTGGTCCAATTTAAGTTTGCTAGACTATAGTTCTCACATATTGCAAACATTTAGCACTGCTGGCATACCTACCTAGTTAAATTAACAGCGACCTACGCTTTGTGCTCGTCCATGCAATTTTGTTTAAAGTAGCCTAAACACCTAGTTGAACGCAGCTTTGATTACTTTGAAGACAAACCCTAAAGGCTTTGCCAGGAGGCAGTTGTGAAAAAAGAGGTAGTTCCTTAATCAGATGCCCTACACAGATTCCTGCTATCTTTCCACAATGGTAAACATACAGCCCAGCAACAGTTTTAATGCTGAAGTATTACGCAATAATTTAATTTCAGTAGAAGACACTGCACGAAAACGTTGCACCATGTATGCGCCATTAAAAAGCTCCGGAGGTAATGCTGGAGATGGCGCACTTCCTGAGCACGCTTTCGCTGAACTGGAAATGGATATCAAAGTGGCAAATGTGGAAACTTGCCAAATCGCCTGTCAAGTGGGAAATCTGGTTTCTGGTAAAGCCACATCCTGCCAGAAGGCACCACAGCGACCGCCAAAGAGTAGAAGACAGAAGTCTAGAAAACAGAAATCCAGAGGACAAAGGTCTGGAAAACAAAAATCTGGAGGACGAAAGTCCAGAAGACAAAAATCCAGAAGACAGAAATCTGGAAAACCTAGAAGGCGCTATTAGTCAGGACAGGATTCGGAAATTACAATAATATTGGAAATGCAAATAAAAGAATGAAGTGCTGATTGCGTAATGACTTAGTCATTGCAATAATAGCTAAGAGTGTGGCAAGCATCACGCTCTTAGTCATTAGGCTTGCGACATAATCTGTACTATAACGATTGACGCCGGGCTACTCAACTAAGAGGCTGTATGAGGGTGCTAACCTTTGTCTCTCCGCATCAGTCATAGCTAGTATGACTCTCGCTTCGTCGCCTGAATGCTGTCCCAGAATGGGAAGCTGGAGCAGACACCTTCTTGGCCTTTCGGCTCCGGTAGTAAGACATCCATTAACTGCTCATACGCAAGGTAGAGGAGCGTAGCATCTTTCGACACTCCAAGCCCCAAGCGCAGATGGGGTGGGATCAGAGACAAACCCGGAAAGTTGTGTGATCCATTTTGAGCATATGACTCGTTTGCACCCAACACTCCCTCGCAGGAGGTAGGCGGGCCACATTGCAGAAGTGCTGATATATCCCAAGAGGTTTACCTTCCACCGGGAACTCCGCGCCCTACTCCAAAGAAGTTCATAATGCAAGCCAACATACACACTGAGCGAGACTGAATTTCCTCTCATGGAAAATTGAGTTAAAAAATAATAAATTAAAAATCAGCAAACAACATTGAGAGAATGGCAAGACAGTGTCAAGTCAAATTCAGGAATAAAGTTATGAACAACACATAAAATACCTATTTCATTCACACTGATAATCCCCAAAATAATAGTGAGCCCACGGAACAAGTCGGAACAACGTCCCTTATTTGATAACATGCGTGTTCTAGTTGGAATGATGATGTGGTCAGGTTCTGTAGACGTGAGGTTAAACTAACTAGAATCGGAGGACGCAATGAAAGACTTTAATTTTTGCGGCAGTATAATCTTTCCGTTTGCAGTCGTTTCTGCATCGTTTGTTAATACAATCTTTGAAAAAGTTTAATATTTGGAAATAAAGTAGAGATATTAGAAGATGAAAGTGGGTGAGAGATAATTAGCTATCATTTTCTATGCAAGACGTGGTGTTAGTTTCTCCCGAAAACATGCAAAATCTGAAAGCAGCGGCTTTTGTTTTATTAGAGATATCTAATCTCTGGTGGGCATAAAACAGATCTTGATATCTAATCTCTGGTGGTCAGAAAACAGATCTTTCATGTTTGCCATAATACTCAAGTCTACATAATTAATAGTTTTTCACTAACTAATGCGCAATAAATGTGGCGGCTTTGTTAGTCAAGGCAGTAACTCCATTAACGGACAGTTTTGCTGTGATCATCTCATGGACCACTTTCTGTTCCCAAAAGGGCTTTCTTGAAACCAATTCTAAAAATGTTATCCCAATCTAATTCATTCTTAACATTGCTATGCTTGAGTTTTATATTCTGCGATTGGCCAACGAAAATTCAGCAAATATTTGTTTGCTTACACACTCTGCGTCCTTAATAAAATCAACAAAAATCAGGAATGGAATCCACAAGCTGTCAAAGCTAATGCATGCATTCTCTAAAACGTGAACATTTTGACCGACTTTCCTTAAGGTGCATTCATAGATCCTGACGCAAGCAGACGCCTGTAGACGCGCGTTGACGGGCGTATGTAAGAGTCTGCATGCGTTCGTAAGCATGAATATTCTACAATTATTTTTAAACGGTTAAAACGGCATGTTACCAACTGGAACGTCGACGCGCGCGTTCGCTACTATGAATGCACCTTTGACACTTCAAAGAAGTCAATAATCGTATCAAAGTTCAAAGTAAATCGTCAGTAGTTATAAATTAATTTAGGGTTCTAATCTTAGTTTCTTTGAATAAGCAAACGTGGTCTGACCTTTAATGATGATTTATCTGATGATAAGCTGCTCTAGGATTGCCTTGTCACACTGACCACTAACGCTTCTTAACATACAGTGGCTTTCAATGTCAAGATAACCCTTGGTTCTATGCATTCTCAACATGATTCTTGTAGTGCTGGGCATTACACGAGCATCAACTGCCTGTTGCTGTTCCATTTACAATGATATCTTCTATTTCCCTGATTTCTATATTTTTCTGAACGTCATGAATCATGAGCTGACATTCTAGCGGAAGACTTGTTTTCTAAGATATAATCACCCTTCTTGTTTGAAATATTATTTGAGCCTATAAATTTCTGACACCGTCCATGTGTCAGTTCGTTTTTTAAATATTCATGAGACCAATTAGTGGTACCTTTCTTCGTTGTAATCAGTGTTCCTTGTTTCAGTTTTTATCATAGTCATAGCATACATTTCTAGTTGAACATGTCGCTGCGCCAGACGGCATTATGAGCACAAATAATTCATCAATGGCTACTTCTCAGACACTTGAGAAGTATTTCTTAATGCTCGCTTCTAGCAACGACCACTATATTATTGCGGGATGGATAGCCACTGGTTCTGCGTTTTTGGTACTATCAGCAGGCTTGCTAAGAGCACAGTTGCGTTCACACTATGCGCTATTTCTAGGACTAGGAGCGGCTGACTTAATTAACGGCCTCGCATACTGCATTGGTGGGCATGTCAGAAAATCCGAACTGTTGCATCTGGTAGCAAGTAATCAGGCGTATTTGTATATTTTTAATCGATCCGTCAGATACTGTATTTTTCAAGTTTACCCTATTTTGTTTGCAATAAGTGGACAGTTAATCTCAGCACTAAATGCATGCATTGCAGTGCAACGAGTTTTGCCTGTAAGCAAAGCAGTATGGTTTTACCAGCACTGGAATTCAACCTACACAAAGATATGCATGTCTGTTCCGTTTGCTATTGTTACAGTAAATTCTATCATTATAGTTGGCGAAATGGCCCTTGGTGGACGTCGATTGATTACCTTACCCGTCTGCTATAATGGACTCGCTTCGCCCTCTTGGTATACAGTCTACAACAGGTCATTATGCATAGCAGGTGATGTCAGTTATACTGGGCTTACAGCTGCTACTTTTGTGATGTTTGTCTATGGTAAGATAAAGCACACAACGAAAACTGTGTTCAATTCTCGTGATCAGTCTTTATTCATTTCAGTTACCTGTATTGTCGTTCTACATTTTGCTTTTGTAACTATTCCTAACAGTCTGTTTATAATCATTCGATATATCGACATTCCACTAAATATTACGTTGGTGAATATCTTATTTTGTACCGATTCTTCCCTCAGATTTCTTATTTATTTTTGTTTTTTGCCAGAGTTTAGACAGTCTTTTACCCGAAAGCCAACTTTGCGTTCAGAGAACTCTGTTGTACCTTTGTCACTCATGAATGCGAAAACTCTTTGTCACTCGATCGTTTGCAATTGTAACCATCATGAGAGCTATTTCCTATCTTTATATCTGAATAAAGTCTATAAAACTGTGCAGAAACAATAAAGCAAATTGAGTTAAAAATGAAAATGTTGCAAAGTGTGCTGTTATATTTGTTATAGATGTGTAGCTGCTTCTGATTTCTCCTATTTATTTATTTCCATTTATCTTCTACAAACTTCATCTAACTTATTTTTAAATGAATTTTTATTGGTGCATGAATGTTTCAAAAAAATGGAACGTTTCTTCCCGTGCGAATGTCTCAGGTCTAAGGTCTCACACAGAAAATTGTGATCACTTATACAGCACTTATTATGCATCACAGACCCATAACATATATTTTCAGAATCCTCATGATGAAAAATTACAAAATTTAAAATTTTGAAAAAATTCAAAATTTCTGTTTACAAAAACTTGTTATTTGTCACATAAAGACACTATTTCCTGAAAATCCTATAGACATAAGAGCAAATCTTTGAGAATTTGTTCCGCTCGTAATATGCACCGTAGCGCCAACATTTTGACATTGTTGGATTCAGCTAAGATGGGACAGCAAGTGAGGGTCATTAAAGCGCAATTTTTTCGACACCGTCAATCACGTCCAAAAGGAACGATTTTTCGAATAAATCAAGTTTCAAATTTCAAAAAAGTGACTTTTACTGCGTATAAGACTGATACCTAGGCGCTCCCGAAAATGAATAATTTTTTCTATCAACCACTACCAGTTTAAAGTTGTGATCAAAGTTGACAAAGCGGTAAACGCGTTGTGTGTTTTAAGATGGAAAAATTTCGCTGAAACAAAGAATTCTTTGCCTATACATACCTGGCAAAAATCCAGATAAACAGAAATTTTAAATTTTTCAAAAGATTAATTTTTTAAAAAATCTTTTCTCATCATGAGGATTCTGAAAATATATAATGTTACGGGTCTGTGATGAGTAAGTACTGTTTGTGTAGTTTGTGTACACTTTTCTACACACATTTTTGAGTCATACTTTAGATTTTTGATTGAAATATAAAATAATAATATTACTTGACAAAGTTTATATTACAACAGGTGTGCTCTGAAGCCTGAAGTACATGGGAACATGAAACTGCAAAAGAGTCTGCTGTAATTCACTCAAATTACATTTATCTCGACCTCACTAACTACAAGTATGCTGTCCCTGTAATTAATACAAATGAATTTTCTAAAAATGTTATCTGATTGCTTGAGGACTGTGGTTTCATTCAGCTAGCATGCCACTATCCTGTTATCAGGATTACATCATAACGAGAGTATGCCCCTAGGCAAGCTCTCTGTCATCAGACACTATGACCTCCTGCAAATTAGCCCCATCATTTCAGAGAAATTCGCGCGCAATCTCTGTGTTCTAAAGTTCGAAGCAGCCACAAGATTCGCGGATACACTGCCTGTGCTTTCAACCTTAAAGGGGTGTCCATGTTTGGGTCATTGTATCGACGTTTTCCGATCTCGGTAAGTTTCTCATATTTTCTTGTCCAAACGGTATATTTTAACGAGTTTTTAAAATTAATGTCGTATGCCTACAATTTTTGAGATTTCACTTCAAAGCTGAAGTCTCGTGACTTAAACATAGGCGGGGGAAAAGTTGTCATTTTTTCGCGTGCGCCAGACAATCTCTCGACAAACGTTTATGAACTTGACAAATTTTACATTAAAATAACGCTGAATTGTAGAACGGTGGTGTCTTGGAATTATAATATCAATTGGCCTGTAAATGTTATTAATTAATTTTTAAAGGATTAAAATTTGACTTGATGCCAAAATCGCGTTAAATTTCATTCTTCAAAAATTAATTAAAAAATTTTGAAGGCCTAAATATAAAAGCCTAAATCTAAGCCTAAATTTTAAAGCAACGCAGGATATCGTTGAGTTCCACAGTTTTACTTTCTCCGAAATAAAATCCACTATTAGTTGGGCTAGAAAAGCCGTAAGACTAAATTAACGGTGTTGATTTGAAGGCCCTTCAGAGGCCCATTATCCGAAGCATTGTCATATTCCACTTGATATCCCAGGATGCGATGTTTAAAAATGTGGTTTTTGCTAAAATACGACCAAATATTTTCCAGCGATTGTGGAGCACTTACGGTCGAGGTCGAGGAGTAACAGAAATAGTTAACCGTCTGGGATCAGATTCTGTGTTATTTTCTTGAAACAAGAGCACTCTTAGACAATTGAGAGAGTACTCTTTTCATGATTTCATTCTCCCACTGCATCAACAGGGACGTTGGACAAATAATTAAAGTAGATCGAGAAAAGACCAAGTTTTGCTTTGCTAAAATAAAACAAACTGTTATAACGGAATTAAAAGGTGAACAGCAAAAATTAAAATCTTAAGCAGGCACTAGAAAGAAAAATGCACTAGCAGATTAGCGTAATTTTAGTTTCAGGGATTTGGTGTAAATCATACAACAAATAAATTAAATATTTGAGAACATCAAATTAAAATGAAATTGAAATTTTAAAGTTTGTTTACAAAGAAGAAGAAGACACATAAATGACAATACTTTCATTTGAAATCCAAGAGGCTTCTTTGAGGCAGGCATAGCAGATGGCAGCCAGCCATCTAAACCAGTAAAAACGGATGGAAGGCAGCGGGCATACTTTGCCTCTTTCGGACACGGGCAAAGAAGGTGCTAAGCAGTTTCTCGGCAGCGGTGCAGCAGACTAAAGTTTCAGTATCGATGAGTATGTTATGGATTTATAGTTGGCGTCCTCTTCCCCTTGTCATTTCTCTGGTTTCGCATTGGGGTAGGTGGCGCTGCGGTTAACAAATGGACGTGTGTTCCTGTCGGACAAATGAAAGTGTTCCTGTCAAATGGAAATGCTTCCATGCAGAGAAGTTCCCTTGCCAATGCAAAAAAGAATAAATAATTTTATCAAACCGGACAGCTATCCTTCTCGCTTTTATAAAGTTTCTCTTCTTCAGCCGACAACAAGACACTCCAATAGTCACGATATATTCTCCCTGCTAAAATCTGCTCTTTTGCTTTACTCCAGATCCTCGACCTAGCATGTTCCCTACTTTGACTTTTATCAAAGTTTGTTTTAGAATTAAGCTGATCAATTTCGTTTCAAAAGGTGCTTGAATTAAACCCCTACGATTACCCCATTATCCCTAGTACTCAGGTGATAGGTATGTAAGAAAAGAGAGCTTGCAGATGGAGATGGAGCTTGACTAACGTAAGCAAAGGTAGATATGCAAAACATTAGCGGCTAATACATGCTGGACGTTTGGAACCTGCTAATAATTATAGTGTGCCAATGTTTCTATGATATGCAAATTAAAAGTTTTTAAACAAATTTGATGTTCATCAATGTACGCAAGCTCAAAACTATAAGATTTGATTTCGACGATTTCAGTGGACCAGCGCGAACAAAGCTATACTATATCCATGCCCTGCGTTCGTTATTTTGCGTTCTTTCCTGCAAAATGTATGTTATTTTGCTGTTTAGAAGGGTTGCGGCGTATATAATTTCATAATTTTACATCCAATAGGCTTACTGGCTTAAGAGATTTCTCACGTAACGCTATCCTTTAATCAGCATATCAAAATGATGACTGTCATCATGCGTGAAATCGTAATGAAAAATATTAAGGTGAAAATCTGCGTGTAGCAATCTCTGCAAGCAGTTTACTTTCAAAACATCGGACGCTTGTATGCTTGGCATCTTGAATTTTGTTCGTTTCCCAAGACGTACGGTTTTTGAACACCGCTATTTGAGCGTATATGTAGTTTAACTCAGTTTGTCAATAAAAGTTTTTGGTAGATTTTCAGTTTTAATATATATAAAGGAACTTGGACTACCAAGAGCTTCAATTTGACATAAATTTTGGCTGTTTGAAAAAGCTGAAAATTTGACATTTTGGCCTAAAGGTGTCTCCCATGCTGTCGAAGGATGTAGCCAACACAAAACATAAGCTGTTCATATAAAATTTTACACAAGAACCAAAAGTGCTCCTTCGTCGCAATGTAAAAACACATGAGTAGTCACAGGTAGGTGATCCAAGTCTCGGAAACTTGCTTGTAAAATACATGTAAATGGCGTCGTGAGGTTGTAACCTAAGGACAACAACTTGCAACCCATTGACATATGAGCCTATCCTACAACGATGATTTTTATTCATAGGATGCCTTTCCTGAAATAATTAGTGTGTTATGCTTTTGTTACGTTAATATCTCTCAAACATAGCTTGTCGTGTGGATGGTATATTTTAAGCATTAGCCTGGGAAACTTCCCATAAAAGCCTGGGCGCACAAGGTAAAACCGGTACAAAACAAAATTGCTGATGAAAATTTAGCAGCCTGGTAGGAACAAGGAGTCGATTCAACCCTCATCGTTGTTGGGGGTTTCCCTATCGTTTTGATTGCAAAGAAGGATGAGGTTCGGCATCAACTATCGCAAACTCAATGCAGTCACAAAAAGGACTGCTAATCCAGATATTTTTGATCCAGATCTGCTAATCCAGATAATTCCAGATATTTTTGAAAGCATTTTGGGCCACTCAATTTTTTTCTAAATTATATCTTTCGTCGGTTTTTCACCGAATTGCAATTTACCCGCAGATAGAGAAAACAGCTTTTATTACCCACTCGGGGCTTTACAGGTTCAAGCACATGCCTTTTGGACATTGAAACGCGTCGAGTACTTTCCAACGCATAGCTTTACAGTTTATATTGACGGTGCCCTTTTTACCAGTTCAAGAGAACATGTATCGTTGAAATTGTCTAAGGGGAGTTTCGGTTTTTTATATTTTTTCTATCCTCTGTTTATGTATCTTCAAACGGAATTTGTCTTCGAATTTAAAGGGAATTTGTCTACGAATTTGACAGGTCACTAAACGGTGTGCCGTGTCAACAACCTTTTAACGTATTCTGCGCCTGATTAGCAAAACTAAAGATTAACAGCATAGGATTTACTACAGTCCAAAAGTACACATATTAGTCTACCTGAAAGTAGAACATCACCAAAAATTAACGCGCATAAAGTGGTCGCAAAAACAATGCAATAAACGAAAATTTATAGCAAATAAAACTAAGTGTACAATAGAAATTACAAGAAACCGACCTCCCTGTACGCCGATCCAACAGACACTAACGTGAGCGCTCACACGTACGTTTACTGCAGTGGAAAATGTGTGTATGTAGTTAATTTGCATAATTTTAGCAAGCAGTCAGAAGTCTACACACTAGTTTTTATCATTTTTACCGCTGACTAAAATTCGAATATGCAGGCCTCTATTGGTACTTTAGCTGTAGTCAGCATTTCCTATTCTTCACGGAAACGGATGCCTTTTGAGGGTGCTTTTGTTATCTGTACAACTTATCAGTATATCGCAGACAATTCTTTGTTTCCCCTTGGTATCCCCGTTGGAAATCCTTTAAATATTGTGCAATTATAGTGCGGCTCGAATAAAACAAATTTTCGACTTCTCATGAAAGTTTTTAAGTGATGCATCAAAAATCTAACGATAACTGGCACGAGGCTTTGCGAAGAATTACGCCTACCCTTAATTTTGTAAAATTATGTGTCAACTCCCGTTGTCTTGCGTTGGCTAAATACTTCGGTAGCATGGCGGACACGTATACGCTAAAAAGGCAAAATTTCAACTTTTCTAATTTTCTTAAGTTAATTGAAGCTCTTTAATGCCCTGAGCGAATATCTGGTCTCTACAAGTCCCTATAAGTTAGTACGTGGAAGTTAAAGCAAGTTATAGCTTAACCTAGGGACTAAGTAGTTGAACTGCTAGGAAGTGAGTTTATCAAATCTAGCTACGTGCCAGTTACTTGGTGTCTCAGTGTTATTTATACAGCAAAAAGTAGCCACAGATGGAGTCTTTAAATTTGATGTCTTGACCATGGAGTCTTTTTAAATTATTGTATTGGCCATGACGTATTCTTTTGTGATCCTATGTGTACGCGCCTTTGTAACAATCAGCGAGGCGTTCAATAGTCAATATGTAGAATATTCAATCAAAATGATTACCACAATTTTTATTAACAAAGCTGACACTGGAATCCAAAAATTTGTCTTGTATTTGGGATATACGGGGAATATTATAGTTGAAAATAGGCAAAATGGTGACCATAAAATTTGGCACCCAGCAACTTCCCTCCACATGCGTGGTGGTTTTCTTGCCGAGTATATATATATATATATATATATATATATATATATATATATATATATATATATATATATATATATATATATATATATATATATATATATAGATATGCCCGCGACCGAGTACGATTGACTAAGTAGTCCACGCGAGTAGGGTGGATGAAGAAAGTTACCGATTCTATGCGAGTGCTGGTTATGATAATTTTCATCGTTGGTTGGATTCCCTTTTCTTCGCGAAATTTCGTTTGTACCTTCTGTGCTGACTATATTCCCTATTCCCTATATATTCCCTATGCCGACTATGTACCCCCTATTGGCATTTTACTGATGTAGTTTTTTCTATTCTAAACGGGTACCGACGCCCTTCACGGGCATTTTGTTACTCGTACAACTTAGCAGCATAATCGAAGATAACAATTCTGTGGTTCCCTTGGTGTTGCAAATGTTGAAATTTTTGCAATTGACTTAATTTCTGCAGTTTAAGCATCCTATCACATAGGACATGCGTTTTTGTTTTATCCGAAGTAAAATTAGTGAACCATGGACTATTTTTGGTGAAACTTGAGAATTGTGCCGAATTGGCAGCATGCTTTATTTTGACCACCTGGGCCATGCACAGTAAGTTGAACCTCTATTTATCAGGTGTCTCTATTGAGCTAAGAAGTGCATAAGTTTTCCTGATGGTTATTAGTTTTATTAGACTTATTGGTTAAAAAATAACATTTTGGAATTAGGGTTTTTCCTCACACAGGTTGTTCCTGCCACGTCAAGGTCAAGGACAGGTCGCACTACAGGCGCTACAACCAAATAGTACATGTCACCGTGAAGTTAAGGCATACGCTCTGAATAACTACTGTAATGCTTTGAGCTTGGCTTGGCCAGCTGTTGGCACTCTTTAAGATTATAATCTATCTATTTAAGATTAGTATTAAAATCTAACCTTTCTTAAATGGGTGGATTTTGCACAACTCTTTGCAGCGTACTGTATTAGTCAATTTGATTCTGAAATAAAAAATCCAATCACTTGGAATGCCATTCACCAGGCGTCACAGTGACGAGCGAGAAGCAGTGTTACTACAGAATACCAACATAAAAGCAGACAATAAATAGTGATAAGACCGCCTGGTTTTCCAGACTACAGCGAGAATGTATGGGATTCTAGGCTTAATTACTATATGCAAATTAGCTGTGTTTTCCTGACAACAGCTACGAATTGTATTCACGTCTTCTTTTTATATTGTTCCTGTTAGAGGCGGGCTTATTTGAGGGTTGCCTTTTGTAATTTTTTTGTTTAATTAATTCATTGGTTATTCATGTACTCTGTTCTGCCTGCTGTCCAAGGTAGTGCTTTAAACGTAAGTTTGTGTTTCTCTTCTTGGCGTTTAGGTCAACAAACTACGGTTAACCGAAAAGCAACAATAAACTTACTTCAACTGAATAGCAATATTGGATACACTAATACCAAGAGTACATAATAGATAAGAGTAAGAAACTCTTAAGCTAGCATGAACAAATCATGAAATTTATGCTCGGTTCATTAACACGGGACCCCCCCGTAACTTCCGGGGGGTCCCACTTTGCACTAATTACACGCTTTCATATAAGCGTGTGTCTGCTCGCTGATTGGCCCATTAGCCTAAGGCTTATGGTAGGTAATTTATTTTATATCATTGAAAAGAGCAGAAAAAATGCTACAAAGTTGTCGAATTAGTTTTTTAATTACATTACGCTAATTAAAGTTATAATTAATTAATTAAAATGACTAATAAATTACCTACGATAAGCCTTAGGCTAGTGGACCAATCAGCAAGCAGACACGCGCTTATATGAAAGCGTGTAATTAGTGCAAAGTGGGACCCCCCCGGAAGTTACGGGGGTGTCCCGAGTTAATGAACCGAGCATACCTTTCATGATTTGTACATGCTAGCTTAAGAGTTTCTTACTCTTATCTATTATGTACTCTTGCTAATACTATGCTATACCACCAACATTAAATAGCAAGCTCAATAATACTAAGGAGAAGCAAAGCTTACTGGATACATTAACATTAACTTATATAACAGCGGACAAATGAGAAACTGATATAAATTTCAAACATGCACGATTGAGCTTCTCTTTTATAATCCCTAGCTATCTATTGGCTTGGTTTACAAAGAATACTAACCCTGGACTGCACCAAACAAAGTTAAAGAATAGCTGCGGATTAGCACAAGGCTAAATCCGAATTTTGAATGGTAATAAAGTAGTTAACCTTCTGCTATTCTACTGCAATTCCTCAACTTTATTGGTGCAGTCCACGGTTAGACTAACCATGCAAATTAAAGGTCAAAGCAGGGCCACCACTGCGTAAAAAGCTTATATGTTTGTCGTGTCACACAGCATGGTAGTGCTAATATCTTCTACGTTTACTTAAAAGTTAAGTGACATTAATATACGTTAAGTACGTTCATGGGACTCTCTAGCGCTAGTCGGATAGTGGGCCCCCTGGTTGCTCCGTCTGATCGTGTCTCCTTATCAATGTTAAACTTTGTCTTATTTGAATGCTTCACTTTTAATTCTTTTAACTTTTAACGTCTGGGCTTTCTTTGCCAGCTTGGGTAGCTTTGTATGGGATAAACTCCACTTCTTTTCAAAACTTTCTTTAAAAACTGTTGCGTAGGAATTGTAAACTTGCCGAATCGTAAAAGAAGGGTGCAATGGTGCATATATACTGGAGCCTACAATAACAAGAGATACGCAATATAGTCAACTTATAACTACTTGGAACTGTCATGTGACAGTAGAAATGTCGTGTCAGTCAGTCTGTTCACATGTCTGGATTGTTGAGTACAGTATATAGGTAAAATGGTTTGGTATGACTTGGCCCATTTCTGAATTGGCCCAACAATAATAATTGGTTGTTTAACACGATATCGCTTAACCAATTAAATGCAGAAGAATGTAGACATGTGCACATATGTGCATGTTAATTGCAATATTTTATATTTGTGGAAATTTATGTGAGAAATCAAATGACGCATTGATTTAAAAACTATTCATTATATAAAACTTAAAGAACATTTAAAAATGGTTTTAATTT
>JASAND010021608.1:0-34339 GCA_030248195.1 Trissonchulus latispiculum
GGAAGTACAGTATCAGTATCGTTGGAATCTACACGACGAGTACTACAAGTCGCAAAAAAGTTTTAGTCAAAATTTCCAACTTTGAAAATTTTCGCTTCCGGGCAAGTTAGGTCCGTTTGTTTTTTTTTCCGTGTAAGTCACGCTTGGAAAAATGCAATTTTCTGTCGCAGTGTTAGAACGATCTGGGCATTTTCAGCAGGTGAAGTTTGGTTTTTCTGAACGTATATACCCCGAAAGTGAACCTTTTTGATATTTTTTCGCTGCCCGGCCCGGCCGGCCACCTGTACGGCCGGCCAAAAGTGGACTTGGCGCTAAAATGGCCAAAAATGGCCAATTTTTTGTCAAAGCTACAGGACTCAGGGAAGACGCTAGAGAGACGTTGTTTGTTGCATAAGGATCCACGGAAGGGTTTATATGTCCTAACGAGGGCGATTTTTGATATCTGGCCAGGATCGTTCTGGCGGCCGGCCCAAAGTTGGTCCGGCCAAACAGCCATTTTCGGAAAATTTCTAAGTCCCAACTCTACAGGAAATAGTCAAAAATAGGCCTAAATATGCTGTTTTGGGCCATATAGTGAGACGCATATAAGGGTTATCGGGGTCGCTGAACACGATGAGCATAGTCGCAGGGCTGTGCGGTGCTGCTATCGTGCTGTACTGCTATGCAACAACCACAGCACGCTGTCTGTAGACTTACTGTAAACGGCTGAACATATGAAACTTGGCGAAAATCATGTCTGTAGTAAGGGGGAACTGTAGCTATGTTAGTTGGTGCATTCTCTAGCTTCCACCGTGCTGTATGTGCTGCCCCAAACACAGCACCTTCAATAACAAGTTATTCATTCGTCACTGGTATTTGAAATTCGGCATACAGATAGTTTAGGACATGACAAACTATTATAGATACGTTTCGTATACTTATTACGATGTTACTATGTGGTTGCTCTGCAGTGGAGTGCTGCAGAAGCACAGCACGGCCTATAACTAACTACAGAAAACTTGCAATCGTCTGAAATTCTGTAGGCAGGTGCAGAATAGCATTGGAAGTCATGCCGTACAAGTTTCCTTTTTTGGCACTGAAGTTTGCGCCTAATTGCGCTGCAGTAGAGTGCTGCTGAAGTACAGCACGGCCTATAACTAGCTCCAGGTAAGTTGCAATCGGCCGAAATTTTGCACACAAGTGCGGCAGAGCATTGCAAATCGTGCCGTAAGAGTTTCCCTCACTGTAGTAACGTTTGCATCTGGTTGCGCTGCAGTAGAGTGCTGCTGAAGTACAGCACGGCCCATAACTAGCTACAAGTAAGTTGCAATCGTCCGAAATTTTTTATACAAGTCCGGAAGAGCATTGTAAATTGTGTTTTATGAGTTTCCTTCACTGACAGTAAAGTTTGCATTTGGTTGCGCTGCAGTAGAGTGCTATATGCTATATACAGTAACTAAAACTATTGCAGCCATGGGTACTGGATGTTGGATTTCTGTCAAAATAGAGAAAAAGGAATAAATTGGAGCTTTTCAAGCTTCTTTGTTCTGTACTTTCGGTTGACGATTAGTGATTGGCGGAATTTTTAAAGTTTCTTTCACACAGCTTTAACGTTTTTGCTTTTTACTGAGAACCTTAAAAATGAAATAGGACAAGAATAAAAATGCTCCGGTGGAGCATGAAAAATGCAATATGGGTGACATTAGGTTGTAAATGGACAGAGGACTAGGTTTTAAAACGTTAATATGGGAGGGGCAGGTTGTAAATGCCAGGAGGACTAGGCTAAAAGCGCACTAATATGGACCAGCTTCGCTGAACAACCCATATTCGCGGTCACTCATGCTCCACTCCACATGGCATACGAATAAGATCTACATTCTTCAGCTTTCAAAGCAAGCGGGACGATTTTGAAATAGTAAAGCTTATTCCAAATAAACAATGCAGTTCTGATAGAAAGGTGTTCAAGGTGTTTTTCTGCACTGTCAGCGCAGAATCTTGTATTAAGTTGATGTGAAAAGCAGTTGACATTATGTACGTGTATTATTAAGTTGTATAATAAGGAGCACGACCACATATACTTGCAGGCCATGCTGACAAATCTTACAATTTTCCGAAGAACTGCCAATAGCAACAGAAAGCAGCAGCCGATAGAAACTCTGGACAGTTTCCGCGAATATGGGTTGTTCAGCGAAGCTGGTCCATATTAGTGCGCTTTTAACCTAGTCCTCCTGGCATTTACAACCTGCCCCTCCCATATTAACGTTTTAAAACCTAGTCCTCTGTCCATTTACAACCTAATGTCACCCATATTGCATTTTTCATGCTCCACCGGAGCATTTTTATTCTTGTTTATATACATACTTGCCCCTGTATATAGTTCTTGTAGACTCATATTGGCGCCGGAGACAAAATGACAGCCTTGCGAACATAGTGATAGGCATAATAATTTACTTAAGTGGTAATAAAATAAAATATATATGTTATGTGTGGGCCGTTATGAGTTGTAGAGCGACATATCCAAGGTGCCAGAACGCCAAATTGAGCCTACTAAGGTCTTCAGCTCCAGACTTGTTTGTTTACTTTCACAGCCAGAATTTTTAGTAGACCAACACCCGGAATTTTTAGTAGACCAACACTCGCACATATTAAGCTTTTTTTGCGGAGCATTTTTGTTACTTGTAAATTGTAATACAGATATTTAATTTTGTAGGTGTAGGATTTGTAGTCTCGGACAGAGATGATGATAGAAGTGAAACTGTTTCGCGGTTGGATTCTGATTCGTTTCAACTTTCGAAAAATCGTCGATATTTGCTCTACGATGTCAACATGGGAGAGGGCTTTAATTTACGCCGCGATGTGTATATGCGTGTTGCCAATCTCGTCCGTCAGCTCAGAGAGAAAGGTTAAACTTTTCGATATTCATAATAAAAGTACGTGTGTATACGTATATATACGTACCCTTTTACTACGGATTTCTGCTAGGATCTAATTCTCCAGAGTTTTCGTGTGAAATTAACGTCACGGGCGCCGATTATTTTGGAAATATATCTAGCCTGGCTGCTATTTGAAAAAAGTTTGGTTGCATCCGATTTTGGAAGACGCTGGTCTAGTTACACGCCTGGTGCTGTTTGATTACAGCTTGCTTGATGGTGGTGCTTATTATAGGGGATAACTGGATATTAGTGTTGCCTCCTTGGGGCGCCATTTATCACTGGCAGACTGAGCGGCTTCGTGGACATCAAATTCGAATTCCCTGGTCTACGTTTTTCGACGTCTCCAGCTTGAACAGATTTGTCCCTGTCATAGAATTTGAACAGTATTTAAAAGGTCAGTTTAGATTATGTAGTTTTTAAGATACTGTGATTTTTAAGATAATGTGGTGTGGTAAAAACCACAAGATGTAAAAAATTATGTATATACTTCCTTAGTCAATAACTAACCAAAACAGCTTTCATTACAATATATTATGTAGAAGCGATAAATAGAGCTGCTTGCAGAGCCAGCCACCTGTTAATAAAGTCGTTGATAATTGTTTTTGCCTTGGTAACCGATAAATTATGATGAATTCACAGTAAACGTCGTACTTTCAGGCAAGCAGTAGAGATTTCATATAAAATATGATGTTTCTTTTAGAAACCTTGTTTCCAATTTTCCTATAGCATAGCATTAACTCTTGTGCATTAACCACGTCAAGACATCACTGCTATTCTGCTTATGATTTTTACAACCTGTTTCGTTACGTTTCGTATTTTATTGAATTCTATTGAACAAAATTGAATTTTATTTTATTGAATTGAATTGAACCATTGCTTTCAGAGTCAGGTCAAGGCGTGATTGATCAGGTCTACTATCTGCAGCACTATGCGGAAGGCTGGGGCGGAACTTGGGTTGAGAAGTGGGACTATCGGGACTGTATTGATCGTAACTATTACACTTTTGATGGAGGGGAGGAGGGTTCAGGCCAGGAGCCGCACTGGGATGGCTGGTTTTTTGGCTATCAGCATGAAGTGATTGCCAAACAGTTTGGTTGCATTTCAATTCAGGGTCAAAGTTCAACACTCATTCCTTTGCTTACGGCTGAAAATCAGACGGCCAGGTTTGTGCAGTTTTGTTATGTGTACTGTATCTAATTTGGTTTGATTTTCTGTTGGAACCAGTGGCGCACGGAAAATTTTTCCGGCGGCGGACCTCAAAAAATTTGCGGGTTCTGGGCAAAGCCCCCAGAAGTTGGAAACTAGATAAAAATTGGGATTGAAAAGCAAAAATTCAGGAAAATATGAGTAAACGTTTTGAAAATCTCAAAAAAAGTTGCAATGGAACGGTTTTCAAAGCTTAAATAAGCGTTGATTAAGCAAAAATGATGTTAATTTTCGCCGTTGGCGAGTTTTATGTCCGCACTGTGCATTGAGAATCATACTTTTCCTTTGCGTCTGGTTTAGCGGGGGGCACCCCGCCTCCCTATCTAAGTGCGCCCTTGGTTGAAGTGGTTTATATAAATTCATAAATGTTTATAAAATTATTTATATTTTCAGCAGATTAAGCTGCTATGTATTTTGTCTGCTTTGCTTTTAGATCTATCATGATTGATCGTGCCGAAACTATACTGCACGATTGGTTTGGTGATAAATATTATTGGCAGGGCCGTCGCAGTATGAGGTAGGTTAGGTACCCTATTTTCTGTTTCTACTGAATAGGCACGTTTAATAAAATAAAGTATGCATATATTATGCCTCTTTTCTTGTAAATTGCAAGTACCGAAAATGTAAGTATACTTTGGCAGATTTGTTAGATTTCAGGTATGCGAAGCATTTGGTAAAGTTGGCGGATGAGTTTCGAGAGACTAAGCTAAATTCCACTGACGATCTGGATCAAACGATTCGCACGGAAAATTGGCAGGACAGTGAACTGCCGCATGGTATAGTAACTTCTTATGTACTGTTGTCTTGGCTTTGATGGCTACGTACCCTTGGATTTTTATTAAATTTTTGGTCTAAAATTGTCTATTTTGGTATTAAAACTTTATTTTTTACCTATTATTTTTTCTGTATTTTAACATTTTTAGGCCAGTTTATTCCCCCAGAGCTCCCCACCCCACTTTCCCCACGTACTTTGTTCGCATAGAGAAGACCCAGATTCCGTGGCTTATTTTTACGCGGGCGAGCCTATTATGCTCCATTCGGCGAGCCCCCCCCCCCACCCCATTCGAGGAACCCTTGCAGGAGAAGCCCTGCATAAATTCCGGCCTCCGACCATTCCCTCCATTAATTTTGAAATGAATGAAAAACCTCTAGTATACTGCATTTTATGCAGTTGTTTAGTTGACGAAACCAGGAACAGTTTCATATTTTTCTCAGTTTTGCTTTGTTGCTTTCTTCCAGGCCTCATACTCTTCCTACTTTTCCTACTTTTTTCCTACTTTTTCTTCATTCCTACTTTTTTCCTACTATTTACTGAAAATTCCTACTTTTTCCTACTTTTTTACCAACAGATCAGAAAAAATCCAAAATGTCTTTAACATTACTTTAACTCACTGGATTTTCAATAATTTCGCGCCTTCGGCGTTACTATTTATATATTTGCAAGGTGGAATAGGCTATCACTGATTTCTTTCAATGATTCTACCTACTTCTGGTAGTTCGAGTCCGGATTGGAAGACAAAAGACAAAGATTTAATCCAAAAGTAATGATTTAAGTTTATTGGACTTAGAGCTGGGGCTGGTTCCAATTTTTGAAACCGGTTCCGGTTCGAGCTTCCGGTTCCAAGTACAAAATTTATAGTTACAAGTTTAGCATTATTTAACATTTGGTACAGTACCCCTGCAGGATTTATATATACAATCGAAATGACAAAGCACATACTGCAAAACAAGTGGAATAAAAAATAATAAACAATTGCTTTGAAGTTTATAGTAATTTCAGAAATCAAGTTTTTTACTTATATACTATTAACTTGGCTTACATATTATAAGCAAACCGATTTTGTTTGCTTAGATAATATCAAGAGTCCATGATTTTCTCCTATATATTAGAAGAAGAGTAAGCCACTAGAGGGCTCCTCTTCTTGGCATTGCGTAACGGTGCTCCGACCACAATACGCGAATGTTCCCCCGTTTTGGGGGGGGTCGACAGGTATACCCCCCTCCGTTTGGTAGGGGGGGTAGCCAAAAGTGGTCCCCGTTTGGTTGGGGGGGGATAGCCAAAAGTGGTCCCCGTTTGGGGGGGGTCGCTAAAAGAGGTCCCCGTTTGGGAGGGGGGGGGTCGCTCAAGCAGGCTACAGACGTTTTGCTCATTCTGATTGGCTGTTGACAGCCCCCTCCAAACGGGGACTTCTTTCAGCGACCCCCCCCCCAACGGGGGAACATTCGCGTATTGTGGGCGGAGCACCGTTACGCAATGCAGTGAAACGAAGCCCTCTAGTGGCTTACTCTTCTTAATATTAGTGCAAATGTCACAGGTGTAAAATTCATAGGTAAAAGCGTAGCTAAATAATTTAATGCTTAGTAATGGAAATTAATTGCTACGTATCAAAATTATTAAAATTAACAGTTTCATTATACTCTATCTGAAAGCGTAGGTACCTTACTTCTTTAAATTATTCTAAGTCCCAACTTTCTTTCGTAGGACTTTACTTTTCTTTAAACGGTTCATATGGTAGCTTTCGACGGCAGGCTGAAGGTAGGAGTCTCTTACGTAAAAGCACGGGATATGCTGACGTTTTGTTATTGGTTGGTGAATTTTAGAAATAGTCGTGACTTTGTTAGTTCTTGGAATTGTAGCTTATGCCTGACAGTTGATGAATATTTTGTGCTACTTTTCCAGTTTTTATATTTCCTGAACTATTACGAAACAAGACTGAAAGTGTGAGTCAAAGCTTCGTCAGAGAAAGAGTTGAAAGAGACCGCCTAAGTTTTTATGCTTTTTGATGGAAAGAACCTTCGATTTTTTGACAAGGCGTCATTAGAAAGGGGAGATACGGTAACACGTGAGAGGCGGAGCTACTAGAACTATAAAAGCTTGTGTTTTGAGTCATTGTTGCTGGTGGGCTGTGTGCTGTTGCTGGTTGCTCGTTGCCTTGCCTGTCTGTACCCGTAAACTGAACTCTGAACTTGTCTTTGTTATAACCTTGCCCTCTGCTTCATAGTAAAAGCCTAGTGTGTTCACTGATGCCTAAGACGAGCAACGATCCACAACCCTAAGTCATAAGGCCTACACGGACCAGATTTCCACGCTTCCACAAACAGAACTTTTGAAGGACCTCAAGGCCTCGTGACATTTGGTAGCAGAGCGTGGTTGGCTCTGTCTACTTCTAGATCCGAAGAAACTACCAGTCAATCAGCCAGCCACCGCCAGGTGAAGAATCCGAAGAATCCGAAGAATCGAAGACCCATCAGCAATGAAAATCATCGCAGCCTGCTATCAGCTCCTGGTATTCACCCTCAGCGTCATCAGCTCCAGCGTCATCACTGATCAGATTCATCAGTACGTCATCAGAGCCACCGAAGTCTCAGTCAAATCCTACCTGCCAAATCCAGTCCCCAGAAAATCAGAAGTCCGAGACGGCGGAAGACCAGTCCTACCTACCAGAAATCCGATGATCCGTCCCACGATCAATCAGAATCCGAAGGAAGGCTCAGCCGAAGAAGAAGGCTCAGGCGACTCCGAAGACGACGAAGATGATTTGCCCGATGCCAGTCAGTCACCAGACCGTATCAGATGCCTTTATCAGAACTGACGAACCTAGACTCTGACGCTGAAACGATAGACTCTCAAATGGACAATTTGGTTTGTATGTGCATGCTCTTGACTTAGACTTTGTTTACTGTTTTATTGTAAAGTAATTTTGTGAGCTCCAGGTTCAACCTTGGACAAAGAGTATTGAGTAATAACTCCCGGTTACAACCTGGGCCAGAGTGTTGTAGGACTGCTTCCTGATACGCTCAGGCCAGTCCAGGGTCTTGCTGATTCCTGATACGCTCAGGCCAGCCAAAAGAGTAGCTGACTCCTGATACGCTCAGGCCAGCCAAGAGTTTTTTTGTGTTCCCCCTAAGCCCTGTGTTGCTCCAGGTTCTTCCTTGGCCAGTCCTAGTGTTGGTTCTCCCGGTTTTCAACCAGGGCCAGTTCGAGTGCTGTTGAGTTATATGTACTGCTTTTCCCGGTTCAGCCTGGGCTAGTAGCAGCTCTGTTACCCCCCCTCCTCCTCCTCTTACTGCTGTGTAGTGTTGTATCGTGTATTGTTCGGATGGAGAGGGAGGGAAGAGTTACCAAAAACCGAAGGCATAATTTTGTTCAGAGAGAAAAGGCTACTGAAATTTCCGTGAGCATAAAAATAAATGATCATTTTTTGACAGATACACCAGAACTCTGGTAGGTTTTCAAATCTGCGTGTTTTCGAATTCACGTATTTCAACGGACAGAATTTTAACTGAAAACGGGTGATACGCATTTAAAGGTTTTTCGGCCAGTTTGGCGCAACCGTTAGGCATATACAGACTGACTGATCAAAGATTTTGAGAGCACAGAGTGAGACAGATCAGCCCTCTATTTTTTGCATTTGTTTGAGCTGAGATTTGGATTAGAAAACCTAGTTGACTTTTTAACATAACCTGAAAATGCGCGCAGCTAGCAGTCATAGATTTTAGAATTCTGTTGCGGCATCAGACGTTTCCTGAGTAAGCTGACCAGACCTAAGCAGTTGAAGAAAAGCTTATTAGATTTGTAATTTAGCAACGTTTTGATTAGCAGTTTGCTAGAATTCTCAGTTTAATTTCGAGACCTGCTGCGCAGTTTTTGTAAGAATTTATGCGTCTGCAAACTTTTATAGTGAGTTTACATCTTGAGCTAAGTAAGTGACATTAGCAGATCAAGATGTTAGAAGCTATTAAGTTTACAGGTCCGAGCTAAGCTAAGTTTGAGTAAATTCAGTTTTGAGTTTCGGCATGAAACAGATGCACTGCTGCGTAGAGTTTTGAGTACGAAGATTCTGAGATTACACTGGCGTACCAATAGATTTATGTGAAGCCATTTCATGAGCAAGATTAATTTGAGCTAGTTGCGCCTGAGACAGTTTTTCTGCTTGTTTTGCCTTCTGATAAGGCGTGATGTAGTTTTGCCTTCTGATTAAGGCCGTTGTTTGTCCTACGCTGCGGGTGTAGTGACCTGAGATTAGGGACCTGCGGGTGTCCCCACTGTCCTGATATTATCTGTTCCAGTGCATCTAGTTTGAATTTTAGTTGTCGATAGAGCTTTATGAAAGTAAGTGCGCACAGCCGAACTAGCACTCTGAGAGGTCGTCAGTTTCATGCTAGCATGGATTTTGTTCGAAATGATAGGATTCGCTGCAGTAATTTTAAACTGATTTTTGTGAGAATTTTCCAGGAATTTAGTTGAGTGAGTGTCCAGTTTGCCGTCAGAGCCGCAAGCTACAGAAAGGTTTGATAAGTGAAAGCACTCGCTTGGATTTGAGCGATTTGACTTAGCATTTTAAATTATTAGAAGTTTTAGGTACGCAATTTGCAAAGCCACGTAATTTTTAGTTTTAATGCAAAATGAGAAACTTTCCCTAGGGCTGTACTGCGGCTAGAATGGATATTCTGATCACAGCTCGAAAATCACACTCGAACAGTAGAAAGAGCAAGTGGATTAAACTGAACTTTAACACAGAGCGAGAATACGTTTAGATAAGCTTATAAATGAGCGCAAGTTTGAATACAATAGCCATGTTTTATTCTCCAAACTTGGACTCAGAAAATAGGTGGTAAAGGGCCCATACTGCTTATTTACTGGTGCAAAAGATTACCGAAAATTTTAAACTGTATTCTGACTTGATGTAATGGCGAACACTGAATGTGAGTGAACAAATTAGAATATCATTCAGAATATAAATTGGCTAGCAAGCCTTTAAAGCAATTTATGCTGAAGCTGAAGAGACTGGTTAATACATGAGCAGCGTTTTGAAAATGCTTGAATAATTTGAAAACTCGAAAATCTAATGAAAACTAATTGTCGCTCAATGGTTCTACATGGACGGGACTGCGCAAATTTTGTGCAAGAACAATAGCATTATTTTCGGAATACAGCATTAATTAGTCTAGTAGAGATAATTTTGCGCAGTGCGTTAATTTTTAAATAGGAGAGGTTGATGTAAGCGCTCTGACAAGGATTTCCAGGTACTATCCTTGGCCAACTATCCTTATCAGATGGTCTTACGGAAGCAAGAATAATAGTGTGAATGAAGAATAATTTGTGAAGTTTGAATTGTGTATACGTGATTGTACCGTGTTCCTAATTAACGAAGGTGTTTCTGTGTACGGTGTGTTTTTGTAGTGATTTATATTTTAATCTATTACTCACAATTTCGTTGTATTTTTTGGGAATCAGATTTTAAAAAATGGGAATTGACTAATTTTTCAAAGTTTTGCTTTTTGCTTAAGGTCCTAAGCTTATCACTTCAACACAGAGTCTTGAGTCACAGAGTCTAGGGTTAGGCTCCACGGATTACTTGCACGGTAGTGAGGCAACTGCAATTGAGATGTCGTAAGTTAGCTCGCCTGACCGATCCTGACAGGTTCGTACAACCTCCCCACATGGCGACGAAATGTTTGACGACGCACAAGCTGGAACTGGCTGAATGTTGCTATGCCCCAGACCAGTAGCACCCAGCGCGTCCCTGCTGATCGGCGGCATTCGAGACTTTTTGAGTGATCTAACAGTTAGCCACATCCATACAAGCTTTCGTTTCTACCGCCCTGACTCCGTAACTCGCTAACCGTCTATTTCCGCAATAAGCTTTGAAACTTTCAAACAGACTGCTTGTTTTGTATATATATACGAACATATATATTTTGTATTAAAAAAGCTAAAAAACTTTACCGCGCGACCAGTTAAACCCATATTATGTACAGCTTCTTGCTACTAGAGTACGTAAGCAACTATAGTATACGCAATGTCTAAACCCATACTTCGGATAAAAGAGGTTCCCTAAATCTTAAACTTTGAATGTACCACTTGGTCCGAAACAATCTGAAACTTTCGTCTTGTCTACAGTCTACGTACGTAATGATAAAACCGAAATTTATTCTTTTGAGCGAGGACTGTGGAATCAAATTAAATATATAAACTTTTCCGCCCGGGCATATTTCTAAATTAGTTTAATTTACCAGACCCAGAAGCTAGCTACCTACGCAGAACTCGCAAGATCAGACTGTTAACACGTACGTATGTGCTTGTGATTTAATCACACTGACTTTAAATATCTTTAGACTTGTCAATGCCTAGAATATAAGTCAGGTACGTATAAATTTTCTCCAGTGACTTCAGTGAAAGTATAGGAAACTATTTCAGAAACAAATTAACGGCGTGCCCGAGTATAAAGGAAAATGTAAGCGATTTGGATAAATTTTAGTGGTTCCTTGTTAAGAATAAACATCGAAGAAACCGACTGCCGTAAATAAATACCCAATTTTCTAAAGTAATCTTAGTTTGGTTACGTATGTTGTACATTACTATCTAGCTAAACAATGCAATACATTACTAAAATTGTTTCAATAAAATTAT
Source organism: Trissonchulus latispiculum (assembly GCA_030248195.1). NCBI lineage: Eukaryota > Metazoa > Nematoda > Enoplea > Enoplida > Ironidae > Trissonchulus > Trissonchulus latispiculum. Next base: position 11,533 of record JASAND010021608.1, read on the forward strand.
GACTTTACAAATGTTTAAACTGCTTAAAGTTTGAGCTTCAATGGTTTCGAGTTGAAAACTTTTACTATTTTGATAAAAACGAAATCCAGTATATACTCAATTTCATTTATATTGAATTTCATTGTAACAGCCATGTTCCAGTGGTCGCAAAATAATTAACAAATATATACTTAGTTAAACAAAAGCTTTTACATTCTAACACTATTTAGTTTGATACTAATAAAATTATTTCTGATGCTAGAAATATACAATCTAAGATATGCAAATTCAGCAGTCAAAAATTCAAAGTGCATATAGGAAGTATTGGCGGGTGATTTGCATAATCCAGTTCAATTAGTGACATTTTTAAACCAAAATTTATTGTGCTACTAAATTCAGTAATTTATAAACTTACAAAGTAGAATTGGAATCGAAATAAAATGGAATGTATATAATGGAATGATTTGGACGTGAGCAAAAATGGAATGGCACTGGAATGTCTGGTTAGGAATGAGTAGGGAATGTAGAGAGGGAATGGGAGGCGCGACAGCACAGTAGATCAAAAACAGAATAAACTGGGATGGCCCTAGCTGTTCTTTGCCAACTGCGCAAAGCGCCTGTTTCCAGTATATAGTGGCATCGGTCTTCGAGTTTCTCCGCCCAGGAGGGCGTCCCTTTTTCAACAGGGGACAGGGTGAAGTAAAATAAAATTTTTAATTGCAAAATTTTTAAAATTGACGCTGTTCAATCGAATGGTTAATTTGGGTTTAATGATCGTTCAAAACTGTGGTTTAATTTGTAGTAAAAATTAATTCGCAGTTAACATTTTCGCTCAAAGTACCCCCTTAATTTGCCAGAAAGTTGCCAAAAACCTAATTGCCTAATTTGTTCTATCCCAGTTTCTGTTCTTTTAGGTGTCATTCTAATTTGCAATCCAAAAGCCTAATTTGTAAAACAAAACTTAAATTTCCGGCTAGAATTATATGCCCAATGGTAAAAGTTTGCTTAAAAATTTGAGTGAGTAGCTTACGTATACATAAACGTTTATATATTAGCTGCAAATATTCTTACGTACTAGTTATATACAAGCAGTAAAGATGCTAATACATATAGACATACGTATGCACACTATATAACAACTCCCATATGCATAAAGCCTATAGATGAGTATCACGTGTACACATATACAGCAGCACTTAAACGTAGCAAACTAATCACACACAAACTTAGCAGTTGCAATAAAGCTATACTTTGGCTTCAAAAGTGTTAAGACTTCGACGTGTAGTGGTAATTGTTTTGGCTTTTCACGCGCCGAGCCACAAATCGAACCACCGCTGCGACAAAAATTTTGTTTATTTGGGGTTAAAATTGTGTTGAATAATTTATGTATGCATACTTTGCCGTATATAATCATTGTCGTACTTTGTCGTATTTAATCTTGCAGTAATTGTCGTATCTTATTCGTATGTTATCACTGTAGTTGCTTTGTAGTGCTTCCTTATACTATACCATGCATTGTTTGTTACTGTGCCGTATTACTGCATTATAACTTGAAACAGGAGTTTCAACTTCTGAAGGGGTGAGTGATGTCACAGATATATAATTCATAGGTAAAAGCATAGCTAAATAATTTGTTTAATAATGGAAATTAATTGCTACGTATCAAATTATTAAAATTAATTGTTTAATTAAACACTACCTAAAAGGGTATATACGTACCTAAAAGCTTTCTTTCTTCAAATTATTCTAAGTCCCAACCTTCTTTCGTAGGACTTTGTTTCGCTTCTAAGACTTATGGTAGCAATCGAAGGCAGGCTCAAGTCAGTAGTTTCCTACGTAGGAGCAGGGGTTATGCTGATGCTTTCTTATTGGATGCAGAATTTTAGTAAGCGTCGTGACTTTGTTAGTTCTTGGAATTGTAGCTTATGCCTGACAGTTGATGAATATTTTACTCCAATTTTCTAGTTTTTATGTTTCCTGAACTATTACGAAACAAGACTGAAAGTGTGAGTCAAAGCTTCGTCAGAGAAAGAGTTGAAAGAGACCGCCTTAGTTTTTATGCTTTTGATGGAAAGAGCTTTCGATTTTTCGACAAGGCGTCATTAGAAAAGGGAGATACGGTAACACGTGAGAGGCGGAGCTAGTAGAACTATAAAAGTCTGTGTTTTGAGTCATTGTTGCTGGTGGCTGGTGTGTCTGCTGTTGCTGGTTGCTCGCTGCCTTGCCTGTCTGTACCCGTGAACTGAACTCTAAATCTTGTCTTTGTTATAACCTTGCCCTCTGCTTCATAGTAAAAGCCTAGTGTGTTCACTGATGCCTAAGACGAGCAACGATCCACAACCCTAACCGTCATTAGGCCTACACGGACCAGATTTCCACGCTTCCACTAACTGAACTTTTGAAGGACCTCCAGGCCTCGTGACACAAATTTTTTTCCAGAATGACTTCAGTGCTTTTGGCAGAGCTCGGCGGGCACCGAATAAAGATAAAATCTTAAGATAACGGCTTTTTCCGTTTTTACCTCACCCATTGCAAAAAGCTCGAGTTTTTTCTTATGAGTTCAAAAAGTTTGGAAAAGTTACCTCATAATTGAAAATTTTCGGAAAAATTTCGCGATTTTTTACGAATTGCAAAAAGCAAATTGCCCCAAAAAATAAGTTTCAACACTCAAATTTCCAAAACATTGCCCGGATTCGCCGGATTTTAACAAAAAATCGGTACTTTTTGCCAAAAATCTTCCAAAACCGTTGGTTTTATTAAAGATCGCTGTTCTAGATAAAAACTAGCAAAAATTAATGTATATATATAAATGGGTAAATAAGTTTCTTAATCTCCCTCCTTGGGTACGGAATTTGGTAGACATCTCCGTTTACTCATCTGCATAGATTACCAATTGCTTTTGAACAGCTTTTGAAGGAGCGAATGATAATGTTGAAGTTATTAACTTTATATTCAAATCGACCGTGTAGCCGAATGGTTAAGGCACCGGACTTCGGATCGAAAGGTCCGAGGTTCGATTCTCGCCTTAACCATAATGACGTTACATTGTTTCCTTGAGCAAGAAAGTTAGGTCACTGCTCCGCCGGTCGGGTGAGGCGTTAAATTGGTGGGCCCGTGTGCTGCCTTGCTGGGGGTAGTGCACGCTAAAGAACCCTTAATCCACTTATCGTCAAGAGTAGGGCGCGGAGTTCCCGGTGGAAGGTACCCCCTTGGGATATACCAGTACTTCTGCAATGTGGTCCGCCTACCTCCTGCGAGGGAGTGTTGGGTGCAAACGAGTCATGTACTCAAAATGGATCACACAACTTTCCGGGTTTGTCTCTGATCCCGCCCCATCTGCGCTTGGGGCTTGGAGTGTCGAAAGATGCTGTGCTCCTCTACCTTGCGTATGAACAGTTAATGGATGTCTTACTACCGGAGCCGAAAGGCCAAGAAGGTGTCTGCTCCAGCTTACCATTGTGGGACAGCATTCAGGCGACGAAGCGAGAGTCATACTAGCTTATGACTGATGGGGAGAGACAAAGGTTAGCGCCCTTATATAGCCTCTTGGCTGAGTAGCCCGGCAATAACAACAACAACAACAACAACAACAACAAGTTGTTCAAAACAATATTGAAATCATTCATTACATTTATCTAAGACAGTCTTCAAATAAAATTTCTATACCTTAAAACAGGGACGGATCGAAGCGACGATTCGAAGGTAACATTATGGAAAAGATCTTCAAACTGCAAAGAATTACAAATACTTTAGCGATTTTTCGGAGTTTTTACACAGAAACACCTAATAAATTTGTGACAAATATGCTCCACCCCATATCGCCCCCCTTAAATTTTGGCCTAGAAGTAAGCCAGCCGCCGGTACCTCACATTAAAATAATAGGTAATTACACATTTCTATACCCTCATTCATTTATTTGGGTTCGTACCTCGCAAGAATTTGCTTGCTTGCAAAAATTCCTACTTTTTTCGGAAAATTCCTACTTTTATTCCTACTTTTTCCTACTTTTTTACAAAATATTCCTACATTTTTTCCTACTTTTTTGATTTCGGGTAGTATGAGGCCTGTTCTTCGTACCTTTAGTAGAAGGTTGTATGTGCAAAGATTTTGATTGTAAAGAACGGTTTGCGCTAATAACTTGTTACTTGTGATATGTCCGGTGTTTCAGGTACAGCGAAGGGTGGGCCTTATGCATGTATTCATTGGCGTCGAAAGGATTTTGTGAGAGCGCACGGGAAGGAGCTACCCTCCATAAAAGGAACGTCGAAACAGATTGATATTATCCTGAAGAAACATGGGTTGAAAGTGGTGTTTCTGGCCACGGACGCTCCTGATTCAGGTTTGCCTTGTTTATCAATTATCTCTGCAGCTTTTCTTTATTATTGTGAGAGTGAGACTTCAGGAAATTTCCTGTCTTGGATGCAGAATTTAGTTGATTGGTGAATTGAAAGCAGTAGCTGACATGCGCGACATGCGTGATTTGTCGATGCAGTTGCAGAGTTTACAGTATTAGACTGTGAAAGGAATAGTCTTTTACTCAACCTCTATACTTATGTTTTCGCCCATTATTTCTGATAAAAGGTATTATTTATTTTATCTGACACAGGATTGCTCAAAATTGTTTTAATTTACCTGTTGTCTAGATTATTTTATTACAACATTACTCTTTTGCTGTACGGTACACTGTGCTCCGCTTACTCGCACGGTTTGTTGTAGAAGTGAAGGAGCTGGAAACACTGTTACCGCCTGAATACCGCCTGGAGCGCTACATTCCACCCGAACCGGTTCTCAGCAAATATCTGGACGGCGGCGTGTCCATCATTGATCAGTGGATCTGTGCTCATGCTCGATACTTTGCCGGATCTCATGTGTCAACCTTCTCTTTCAGGATTCAGGAGGATCGAGAAATCTTGGGCTTCCATCCTGACATGACCTTTAACCGACTCTGCCCAGATAGTAATATGACCGACTGCGAACAGCCGGCAAAATGGACCATTAAATATAGTTGATGACAATTTGTTGTGATTTTCTGTGTGTGTTTGGTAGCTTTATTTGCAGCCTGAACCCTGCGTTTATTTTGCGTATTTTTGTTCTTTTTTTCTGTAGTTTGTTGGAGAATGGCTTTGAGTGGGGGGGGAGGGTACATGGTGGTAAATGGTAACCTTTTCAGGGATCTAAAATGTGCTTCATTTGGTAGGGGAGGCAGACAGTATTGCTTTGTTGCTGATGTTCTATGGTCTGTGCCTTTTCTGGATACGGTCTGATGAAGACGTTTGTCCCGAAGAAGCGTATATATTTCAAATTTTGTATTTTTCAAGTTTTGTATCAATGCGGCCTACCATTATTTTACGGTTTGAGTAGTTTGTTATAATTATGGCAAATGTGGACTAACCATATTCTCCAATAGTATTAAGTAGGAATTTTTAGTAGAAAATCGGTAAAATGGTTTGGATTAACAGTTGGTACACGTACTGTATTTTAAAAACCGAGACAATTCAACTCCTTGAATTGAGAAATTAGCGAATACAGGCGAATTTGCTCGTTGAAGGTAGGGCTGTGCCGTTAAGAAATTTCTCCGTTAGAGCTCGGGCTCACGCCATCAACCTCCTCGGGCCGGGCCAGCAATCAATATTATTATATTTTTCAGCAAAGATAAACTTCTCAGTAGTCCGGAAAGCCCGAGTGGCCCGAACGGCCCGAATGGAGTCGGACACTAAACAGACTTGGGCCGCGGTATCTCCGCAAAACTAGGGCCGGACCTGTAATGGGCCCGCCCGAGCCCGAAGCTCGCTTCACGGCCCTGGCACAACCCTAGTGCAGGATATGTGTGTATTGTTTCATGATTTCTTGCCGTAGTCATGTGTCAGCTTTATAATGTCTTTGTAGTCCTATGGTTACAATTTTCACAGTATACAGCAATCTATTTGTTCTTTGTTTTTGTTCCTACTTAACGTTGTGCTGCTTCCGACAAATCCTTCAATTTTTGCTTGTAAGAAAATATTGGGCTATTTAACATATTATTATTTTCATTGTTTAATACTGATGACGCTCCATTGTGACTATGCAAGTGGTGCTGGTTATTGCCATTTTCCGTTGTGATAGTTTTTACGAATATGTTTGCTCTTTTTGAATTAATGCTGAAATGTGCTGTTGTGTGTTAGCTTTGAGTTCACTTATGTTGCTGTTAAGTTCTTATTTTTGTATTTGTCCTTTTTTATGCAGTAAAGTTTTGTGCATTTTCATGATTAAAGACCAGCTCTGGTTATCGTCTTGTTGATTTTTGAATGAACTGAGATAATTTCTGATAAAACCTGTAGATGGTTACGAAGATGTTGAAGAAGGGCGTATAGTATAACAATAAATCCGAGTTATAACTTAACGTGGATATTTTCTAAGGCCAAGAGCCTGAGAGTATTTAGATATTGCCGTCGAATAAAACTTTACATGTTCAACTTAGTATTCCAGCTACAGTAATATAAGTTCGCAGTGACCTGGGAATGCAGCTGAACTAGGCGTAGTTTAGGCGTAGCTTCTGCTTTTTTGGCATAGCCAGATTGGAGTAAATTTTAAGTGTAATTGTCCTAAATTGAATTTTTCCGATTAGCAACCCTGCAGTTTGTCGCTGCGAGCGATAGTCAAAGGCCGGCCTCAAACACTACCTGCCACTAGTGATGTTTCAGGGTATATACCAGTTTATTTTCAGATTTAGTTTCAGGTTTGCTAAATCGGGATTTTCAGCCTCGGGTCTCGTTCCATGTGATTTTCAGTTCAGTTTCAGGCCTCACCTAATTTAATTAAAGTTTCAGTTTCCGACGCAGACTAAAATTGTAAGCATTTAACTATAATCTTTCTCGAACGCTTATTAGTTTTATCAGGTTGAAGTGTATGAAATCAGTAAAAATATTTTGCTGTAAAAAGTGTTTAGTTCAATGTATGAAACGTCTGTGAAATTCAAAATTGTGCTGTATAACTTACTAATATTATTAGTTTTCTGGAAATGGAATGTATCCAACGATTCTAGAAAGTAGAAATGGATTCTTTGATGCATACAAAATACAACAGCTTAGCATAGTTTCAAATGCATACGTTCGAGATGATAATAATTTCAGACAACACATCACCTGATGTTTTCAGACTAAGCGTAGGAAATCAAAATTTTCATGCAAGAGCTGAAATTATTTTCAGATTCATTGGTCGACTGAAATTATTTCAGTTTCAGGTCTGTTTCCTGCAGAATTTCAGTTTCAGGCGGCAATTCAAAAGTTTCAGTTTTAGTTTCAGTAGTCGTTTTTTGCATTTTCAGTTTCTGTTTCAGCCATCGAGCTCTACTATTTTCAGTTTCAGTGTTAGGTGCTGAAACTAAAAATATTTTTGGTTTCAGTTACAGGTGCTGAAACATCACTACCTGCACCCCTCGTCTTCTGTTGAGAACATGGTATTCTGTTGGATGTAAAGAGCGTTAATTTTATTTGCCAGAAGATCCCTACCTTACAAGTAGCCGTGAAAGCAGGAATTAAAGGCTGAGTCTGAGAGAAAATGAGGGTTTAAAGACGAGTACGTTTGTTTGGTAACAAGGGATTCACGCAACGCAGTCCTGCAGAAGCTTTGATTTTGTCGAATAAATGTGCTAAGTCCAATTCTTGTGTTGAGTGTGTGGTTCGGACAGTTTCGACAATTCACATTTTTTATATTTTAATGATGTAATTTTAAAAGGTTCCCTTACTGACGTGATCGTATCACTCAACGCGAGTAGTGCTAGTTTTATAATGATTGTATGGTTAGTAGAGGTAAACATTCCGGGATGGGTCGGGCCGAGAAATTTTTTAACTGCTGGCCGGAACGGGCCGAATTGACTCTAGAAAATGTTGTGGCGTTACGAAAATTAGCTTAACATTTACTCATTCTGGTTTTTTTTACTGCAAAATTTAACATTTATCTTTTCATTTGAGATTTTAGTTGCAGCGTAATGTTGTGGTCATTATGAGTGGAGCCCTGAGAACCATTCATCAACAATCCCTGTCCGCAGAGCTGGAACGGAACGGACTAGAGCTGATCACCCTGTCTACTCTGCTATCGAACGCTGACGTGGGCTCCTACCAGAAAGCCCTTAAGGTGATGGCATATGTTATAGGAGAACAGTAGATCAGCGGCAGTCTCCGCACTCCAAAGCCAATAGTAGAGAATTTTTAGATATTAGTCTTTTAAAAAGTAATTTTCTGGACACTTTGGCAACAACGGCGATTTGCACAGAAACCTTGATTAGACAAACATTCTAGGATAACAAGTAACCCCTAAAAGGGGAAAATTCCGCCAGGGTGCGCGTGATCGTCCAATTTGGTTATTTCATCGACATATACTCGTAGCACCGATGAAACATTCAGTGCTGTACTAAACACTTAAATATCGTCTATTCTTCTACATTAAACAAAAAATATTTGTATGCTTATGAAAGCATGTAACCAAGTAAGAGATTCGGATGTAAAATTTTGCATGCATATAGAGTGCAGCTATTAGCTTTGATGCAATTTTATTGACTTCTGTCTATTAGAGACAGTTACAAAATCGCTTTTGAGAAGCTCTGCATCCTAAAGGTTTTTTGAAAGTTAACTTAAGGAAATTAGTCATGGCCGTTTTACAATTCCTTTGATAATTCACTCATTTTTTGATCTGAATTCAAAATATTGGTCAATTGGGTCTAGTTGAGTCATGCCCAAGTCATGCCAACCAGTTAGTAACCATAAATTAAAGCAACCATAAATCGTTAAATACTGTCAGCACACCTGGGCAATGGAAGGGTGGACTGGACGGGGAGTGGCCACCCCAGGCATCGCGCTTGACGCACCGGATTTTAGCCCAAAATTACGCACCGGATCTTAGCCCAAAATTACGTACCGGATTGAAAAATCACGTCGAAAATGGCAAAATTTTACGCATCGGATTCAATTTTCATGACATTTTCCGAAGACGCACCAAAATTCCATCCCTCCTCCACGAAACACGTTGCCCAGGTATGACTGTCAGTCTAATACGGTGATTGCATTTATCACAAATGACTGCCTGGCTGGATCGCAGAGATGAAACCGGGTCACTATTTACTGACCCGGTGACCCGGTCGACCCCTGACCCGGTGACCCGGTATTTTTGAAAACTCAGGTTTAAGCTTGGAAAAATTAAAAAGTATTAAAGTATTAAAAAATTGGGTGCGGTGAGTGTTTTTTACGTTTTTGGACATTTTTGGCGTCTATAATAAGAAGTTGGGCTAAAGTTTTGCTTTCCTTAAAGTAGTAACATTGGAAAGTAAATATTATAAGTAAGCAGGAAAAAATCAAAACTGATTTGCACGATTTCGCACTCAATAATGTGAAGTAAACAACATAGCTTTTCGAATCAAACAAATTGGAACAAAATACGTTGCCAAAGCCATCATCTAATTCTAATCATAGAGTTTAACATTAGCACTTTTGTGTTTTATCATTATAAATTTTAGTAAAATATTTAGTTGTATAATTGAAGTTTCACTCAGCGGAGATTTTTGGAAATATTCTTGCTTATGGCTAGGATTTAAACAATATATTCTATAAATAAAATCAATCGCAATTAGTTCCAAAAGATAGTAAGCCATAACAATTGCAAAAACTGCAAAGTAAAAATCAGAATCTGTAAACTTTGTTTTGTTGAGATTTTCCTTCTTACCGAGATTTGAAACCCACAGTCTGACCTGACCTCCTCTCCAAATATGATAGTAGCAGCGATAAATCACTTGCAGTAGATGGAGCATGGAGAATTTTAGATTTTAAAATAAAGATTTCAGACTCTCAGGGCCATTGTAATAATTTTCAGTTTCTAGTTAAAATTGAACGCAAGCATTGTAGTTTTCAACCCATATCTAAGCTTGACAGGACATTACAGAACATTACAAATATTATGAGGACACTACTACAGCGACAAGTATTTAAAAAAACTACACGATGAAGTTAAAAATATTTCTTTTGCTAGTTTTTGAGTAATTATTGAAGTTTTCAGTTGGCAAAAACTGGTAAAAACTATGAAAAGTATCCTACAACGCAAAAAAATTTCTCCAATGACAATTACCGGGTCAAGACCGGGTCAGAGCTCCTGACCCGGTGACCCGGTGACCCGGTCCATATAGTGACCCGAAGTGACCCGGTGACCCGGTAACCCGGTTTCATCTCTGCTGGATCGTAGTCGTTCTTGCACTAAAATATGTCACTTGTAATAGTTTTCTTGTAATCTTTTGGCGATCCAATTGTCCGGTTACGCCCCTGTGAACCTAAACTTGCCAGTTTGATTCCAATTTGAATATATTGTCATGCTTTTGATAACAAATAAGGGGCTCTGCTGAGGGTAAAAATGAGTGAAATCTGTGTCTATCGATTTTGGACCAAAGTGACCCTTTATAAAGCAGTTCAGGTATCCTTATGGCTTCTTAAATATAATCACGTCTTGCTTCATCAAGCGTTTTTTAAACTGACAGCATGCAATTTTAAAAATTAGGTTACCGAAATGAAATTGAGTCCCGATCCCGGTGAGTCAAAACTTTAAAAGCCCAGTCGAAATGCTTTAAACAAAAATGCAAAATATTACGAGTCAGTACAAATATTACCAGCCCCGCTGTTTTCAACTATACTTGACAACACTACTACCTTTTCTGGGAGCATCTAATTTGCATATTGAGCGTTCACAAATCGAAAATCGGAACCGAGGGGGGACGAAGCGAAAGAATTTTAGAAATCGGATAACCAAAGCCCCCCAATGAAAATTGGCTTAAAAGTTAGTTTTTGTAAAACAAAATAAAAGTGGTAGCCTTACCTCCCACGACTAAAATGGTAACACCATGTAGAATGAGAGTTTCAGGCTAGCTTCCGCCCTCACACCCCCCATTGAAAAAAGACAGACTGACTAAGCCTGTGTGTTAAACATAGGCACTACGATTCAAGCTCATCTGTTATTACACGCAGTTTAGGGTTCACCCATTACAAAGATTCCGCCTCCGGCGGAATAAAAATTCCAGAAAGTTAAGATATATTGAAGTTAAAGATTTGTTAAACATAAGCCAGAAACTTTTTAAATGTTGGTTTTTATTTGGCATTCATTCAAGATTTGGGTATCCATGGAAAACCAAAATATTGCACAGGAGGCAAGTCCGGATAGAGATCGGGGTCCGCGAGATGTCGGGTTCTCGTTCCATCGTTGTAAAAGAATACCATAAATCTTTCTGCAGTCAACCAATTGAGTACCTAATCTCATGAACGATAGGGTAAATAAGATGACTTTCTAAGAAGCTGATTTGTTGTAGTATGCTTGGTCACATACTGAGCAGTTAAGTTTCATATCGTTTCTTATATCATTGCATGTTGTGCTTCAATTTTTTAGTGTACCGTTGGCCACGTCTATGCCAAAGATGGCGCGATTATTTTAATTGATGACGGTAAGGCCAATTTCAGTTTACGATGCATTCCAGGGGTCGATGCTATCAATGTCTGAACCCGGTTAAGGGAGGGCTAGCTTTAATACACATATATATGGAGGCCAAGGTGTGGTCAAAAATATGTTAGCTGCCCCCCAGCTCTGTTTCCAGTGCTCTCGCTGTGGTGTGGTGGGATCCAAATGACCTAATATTTTGACAGTTCTGAGAATTGCAAGTTGACAATTTTTTAAAATGGATGAATTTGTATCCACTTGGCACACACGTGCATACCCCCCGTATGTCCTCTGTGTGTGCTAAATTACAGCCTCACAGATTACAGTTTGAGAACGAATTCCAACTTAAGCTTGGTTCGATTGTGCCTGGGTGGCTCAATCGGTAGAGCGTTGGCCTAGACAGCCAAAGGTTGTGGGTTCGATCCCCACCTTAGGCTTGAATTTTTCGGGTCGGAGGTGCTGTAGTGACAATCTTAGTTTCGTTTGTTCTTTCATACATCAGAACTAAAAATTGTACTTCTGTTTGCCTTGCCCAAATTTTTGCATAATTTTAAATTTGAAGGATCAGTTTCTCTTAATTATAGCTAAGCTACAACTATTATATATACCTCATATTTTTCTGCAGATGGAGACACAGCCTTGTGGCTACCGCTACGTCAAATTCCGGCGCCTAATCTCAGCTAAATGTTCAGAAGTTTTTACTCATTTTTCAGAATAAGTTTGCAACTTTTTACTGCAAAAATGAATAAAAACAAGAAGACAAATAGTTAGCAGGACGAAAATTACAATTAATACAATGTTTGTACCCGATTTTCGTGACTTGTTAAACTTTTAAAAAATTGAGTTACTCTCTTCCTTTCAGACCCCGGCCCCGGTAGTGTCCGCCCCGGTGCATCTCTAATTCTGTATACATGTGTATAGTTTACATATTGTTTTTTCATTTAGAAGATAATACGATGAACGCGTATTTTGGTGCTGAGACAGACAGGCAGACGAGATTTGTAAAACAACTATGCAAAGGGGTTGGCAAGTTTCTCCTCATAATACACGTGTTTATTTATATGTTTTGGAATTTTGCGCCGCGTGGTGACACACTTGATCTAAGCTTAGCTACACGTGTTGGCTTAATTTATGGAGAATTTGTGTTAAAGTCAAAAGGTTACGAGTTCCGTCACCAACTTGTATATACCTTAACTTAACGAAAACTACTTTGGCTGTCCATGCTGGAATAAATAAGAATAACCCTTTTTGTTTTCTTTTTCTACTTTTTCTTTTTTTATGGTTTTCATTTTGTTTCAGACCCTACTTCTGATTCGTGATCCGCAGATTCGCTGTCGTCCGGTCCAGTCCACCAGTGCTGCTGCTGGAAAGGCGGAGTTGATAATTACAAATGCTATTAAAAATGTTTGTGTAAGTTAAGAACGTGTCATTCATTATACGTTTGGTGTGACGCATAGAGGAGAAGGGCGGGGTTGGCTTCCGCCCTCCCCGTCGCAATATATTGTGCTGAAAATCTTTAATTTTCCCTAAATCTACGTAGTGTATAATAGCCTCCTAAGAATATTGCTGTCTGTGCCGCCGCACCTTCGTCACGAAAGCCTGTTTCCACCAGTGATCTTTGCTAAAACAATATAGTAAATTTTGAAATATTCTAATTTAAAAACCGCTTGTAGCTTGGACTATTCCAATCTTCTGTCTCGGGCTTGTTCTCATATGCGGGTTTGGCTGTTCCGCTCCCAAATTTAGCATTTAACGTTTTATTATTAATTGTTGGTTAATTTGTTTTAGATTATAGACAATAGGAAAACTCCGCTTCCTCTTATTGCCGAAAGGCCAGGAAATCAGATAAATGAGGTAGCTTTGTTAGTCAGTATACCGCTCAATTTTCTATGTTATTGTTTTGTCCTTTGTTCTACTTCTGTATAGTAGACGAGGGTTGTAACTATTTAGTGCGCAGGGAATTTTATCACTAAAATCGTCTTTACTAAAGTCCCCATCTCTCGGGAAACTTGATTTTACAATACATGTATACAATGGCGTAGGTACAAAAAATTTTCAGGGGGTGGCCGTTTGGACCGAAGTCTGGAGGGGGGTAAATTTTTTTATTTTTTGCTCAACAATTGTATGAACACTACATGCAAAATTTTTATAAGGTTCTTTGCGTAAATCTGTTGTAACCGAAAGCGGCATGCCACCACCCCCCCCCCCCACCCGCCCCCCGTATCTACGCTTAGTGCAGGTATACGTATTCATTTCACTTTTTTAATTTTAGCTAACAAATGTCGAGTATCAAGCTTTGTCCAAGCTGAAAGACTGTAAAGGCACTGTTAGCATTTTCGGCTTGGTCAAAAACTGGAACTCTGCAAAAGTGTGTTCAAAGCCTAGTCCTACAAATAAGAAAGGTACTGTGTAACGGTGGTATATATTAATTATCCGTCTATTTTTTTTACAATATGGCAAATAGCAAATATATTGTGCTACAAAACGCGGTAGGTTTTTGTAGTGCAGTGTGGCATGGTTAAGAACCGCTCAAAAACTATGCTGGAGTTGCTATGATGTAATTCTTTTGTAAAAATGGTTTTCTATGTTGCGTTCTCACTGATGTCTGGTTTTTGGTTTTTCTTGCATAATTTCTGTGTAACAGACCCCCAAGCAAACTGTTTTAAGGACCCTATAAGCGACTAAGGGCCCCCGCCAGACATTTTTGGAATGGAGGTTTTCTCTTGCTATATAAAGTATGCTGCCTGCCACTAATTTTATAATTTGGAAATTATGAAATTATTTAGAAATATAAAACTATTTTAGTGATTTATATTTCATTTAACTATATTTATAAAACTATATTTCATTTAACTTGGACCTCACAATTTGTGTCTTTCATTTTTATGTATTAGGCCATATGCTGCAGTATAATTTGCTTATCGTGGATTCCAGTGCAAGGGAAGGGATTCATATTGTGCTCAATTCCTATGAAGGTTGCAGGTTAATTTTGAATCAACCTGGCGACATTATTTGTCTGAAATATTGTCAGGTTAGCACTTTAACTAAATTAATTAATTAGGCCTAAGGTTATGTAGACAATACGCAATTCAGTTTGTGAAGTATGTATATTGGTTGGTAGACGTTGTGTCAAGGTTTCTTGTTCATTTCTTTTTTCTTTTCTTCTTTTCTTGTTATTGTTCGCTATCTCTTACTTCAGTTATTTTCATTCTCTTTTTGTCATGATGGCCATTGAAGAAGCAACTTGCATAGAATAAAGAAGAATTATATGTGCTTTTTTCTGAACTTTCTACGCAGTCTGTTTAAAAATAAAAAAATATTTACATGAACATGATTGATATGACAACTGTCTTCAAACATTCACGACTTATTCCTATGTTTGTGGAAGTAGACTATACCTGATTAAAGCTTGAAACTCTCATTGTAGACATACAGAAAGATCCCCCAAATTGGTATCCCCCCTTTATTAGTGTATGCTTGTAGTCTTTACTGTTGTTTTTAGCTTAGTCGAACTTCCAATTCTGGTGGTCATTTTGTGGTGGCGCCTACGATGGGCTGTGGTGGTCTGGAAGTGGCTACCTTCTCCGTGGGAATGGGTGAAACTTTTGAACCGCTCAGTTCTATTCCGTGTAGAAAGCCGCCGCTGACTACGATTGAAATACAGAAAGTATTATCTGTATTACTGTACACTGATAAAAATCCGTAATCCGTAAAAGTAAAATGATCGATGTTGTTCCTTATGGTTTTTGCTTTGCGAACTTTGTTGACTTCCATTCAACAAAGTATGTACAAATATTTCAAGCGGGCAACCGTAAACGGGCAGCTTATGCATAGAGTAGTTTCAGTGAACTTGTTAAATTGTTAATAACAATGTCTCTTACCAATTTTTCGCAGATTTTACCAATTTGGACATTAAACATGCTGCTGTTTGGATTTGAGGAAATGATTACACTAACATCTTTCAGGTAAAAGATTTACGACTTTGGTGGGAAAATGATGTTCGTAGTACTGCTGCCGTTGCGGATACAGTTAGAGAGAGACCAGCGGCAGACTTTCGGCCCGGCACCTGTCGCTATTTGGCGGACATTCCTACCAGGAGTGATTCCTATGTGGACTTGATAGTTCAAGTACGTACTGTGTCCTCCCTTTTCTACGGTTTGATTTTTTGTTGAAATGGCATTCAGTTAACTGAGCTCTATATTAGCGCCGCCGCACAGCCTAGAAAGGAGAAAACGTGACGGAAAGTGTAAATGATTTACAGTATTTGGCCGCGGGTCACCGGGAGGCACATATCGGGCTCACAGCTTGCATGTAAAGATGCTGAAGACAGGGCTACGTGCAGTAATAATTTCAGCCGGATTGATTGGGTAGATCTTTGTCGGCGTGGTTCTTTCAATTCCCCCCCTCCCACAAAGGTGCAGCTGGAAGGATCCTTCAGATGTCTAGACATTTGGATTTTACCTACCACTGCGGTGGGAAGGTAACAGGAGTCTGTGTTCTGGCGTAATGCCTGATGAAGGGCTGCCCCCCCTTCCACAGATGTAGTCAACATTAGAGTTGTCGCTCCTGGCTTCGGGCTGTGAATCCGGAGATAAGCACCGGCACCCTATAACCTTCTGTAGGTTGGAGTTCTCTCTAGGGGTCACTTTATCTTACCTTACCTTTGGATTTTGTACAAAACTTTTCTCAATTTCGGAGAAACTACTTCCACAGTTCCCAAATTCCCCTCACATGGCCCGCAAAGTCACAAGTCCGAAATTTGTTGGCTTCGAAATAAAGCAGAACCAGTGAAGCCGCGCTATCTCTGCAAACAGCAAGGCCCTTAATGTGAGTATGCGACTATTATATTAAATATCGGTCTCTGTGCTGTAGTCAGGAGTAAGAAGTTTTGTGTGCAAAAGAAGGGGTCCTGTCCTTTCAATTTTTCGGCCCGGCCGTCTGCGAAATATTTTAATTTTTTTGTAAAATTGCAACAAATTTCCAAATTTATATATTATCGAAATCCAGTTTACTATTCGAATGTTGTAAATGCAAAAATCACATAGGAATTGAGAGATTGACAGGAATTATGCTCCCAGACTGTTGCAGATTTAAAAGATTTAAAATCCAGCTTATTGCAAGGCGAGAGCTGTGAAATTTGAATTACTTTTTGGTGTTCAAATAAATCAATTAGAATATATCGTAATATTAATGAAACATTTAACTGCTGACAAATTAATGCTACCAGTGAAGTGATATAAGTTACCCAAAGTGTGAACGAAACATGATTCATGAGCGCAAAAACCTTTAATCCTAAACAAATATAATAAATTTCAGTTAATGTGACATCCACTAAAATCTCGCAAAAACTGAAAAGTGGTCCGTACGGTCGGCACACGCTCCGGCCAGGCCCGGTCCCTGAGCCCAGCCCGACCCCCCTGGGGGCAGGCCTCTAATGGTTTGTTCGGCGAAGCTAAGCTATACCATATTGATTCGCCCACAGCCTAGTTATCTTTTTGAAGCTATGCCCGCATTAAGTAATAATTAACTAGTCCTCTTGATTTTGCAACCTGTCTGTCTGTCTGTTCTCTGCCACTCTGCCCCTAGGCAATATGGGTGTCAGTCTCGGCAGGTTTAATACTTAGCGGATGCAGCAGCCAAATGACCCAAAAGGAAGCGACCGATCAGGTCTAAGGGGTGTGAGTTGCTAAATGAAATTATCCTTCGCGGCTTGTGCGACCGACCTGCTGTCTCAGACATGACCAGTACGCCGTCAACTGACACGGACGATCGGACGCACTCCGAGGATGTGAGGGACATTTATCATATCTGGGGTGAATCGGTGAGACCATATAGCCGGGCTAAAGGCGCCCGGTACCCCGGAGGAAGTCCAACACCCCGGGAGGGTCATACCACAGGACGGCCAGGAACATTCAGCAAGCTTACTGGCGACGTGGCACCTCCCGGGCATCCTCAAGCCACAACCACATTTTGCAACCTCACCATCACCCATATTAATTTTACTGTTATTTAGCCAGTTGTCTGCCATTTTATGTTTCAGGTACTTTGCGTTTATTCCTCTTCACTGCGTCATAATGTTAACTCCAAGAAAGACAAACCACCGACAACTGTGCTCAGAGTTTGGGATGGGTCCAACCTGAATGCAATGTGTGTTAGCTTTGATGATGCAGTTTTCCTGTTATTGTGATCTTTGCCCTTATGTAGTCACGGATTTTGCTCATTTTCACATATGCCCCCACGTTTTCAAAAAACAGACAAAATAATATTAGAGTTCGAAATCAAACTGTGACTGAGTTATTCAGCTTCAAAGCTGGAAAACTTGAATATTTCGGTGATGAGCCCTTCAAGGTCAGGTTGAGGCCGAACACGATCGAGAACAGGGGGGCTGATCGATACACCAAATTAAAGCATTTACTAAGGTAATATTTTAGTGCAGAAACGGCTTAAGGCTAGCTATGCTTTAGTAATGCACTGGGCTAACTGTCAAGCACTGCCCACTGAATTGCAACAAAGTAGGTAGCTGCACTCTCGAGTATGTCCTTAACATGTGCGCAAAGTTGTAGCGCTGTATTTTTCAATGTTTCTGCCACAAGCTTTTTCACTAAACTTTTTAATTTTCCTATGTTTAACATATATATGTCAAGGCCACCTTTGAAGGTTTCTACAAAGCGATAAAAGCAGTATGAGACAAAATGCTGTTGCCTTATTTTAAGGACCTACGGGGACTACAAAATGAAAATGAGCAAAATCGGAGATGGTCGAAAAATGGGCCAAACAGTGATCCCCATTTTCAGTTTTCGGCGAAATTTGTTACGCAGTTTCTAATGTGCTGAGCTTAGGAGAGAGGTTTCTCTTCTGGCTTTATTTTTAGGTCAAAATTTATCGGGCCCATCGATGGTCGGTCTCACCCAAAATGGGGGCATATTTTTGAAAAAGATTTGTAATTTGTAGATTCTTTGTGTAAACATTGCTAAAAATGACTAATTTTAGGTGTTTTGTAGGCTGAAATAGCGACAACTTCGTTATAAATCTGGCGAAGCCGGAAAATCTTTTGAAAGTTTAGACCTAAAATGGTAACATTTGGCAATCTTTGGGGTTATGGGGGGGGGGAGGTTGACAAATGGGCCAACCTAGTGAAAATACGCCAACTCTTCTAATTTTAGGAAATTTTATAAGGAATTTAAAACAGACGAATACAAGCATTCAGACTGCCTGGAACCATTAGCATCCACTGCTTCAGCTAAAGGGTTCACGGCTGATATTTGGTGCTATGAACTTTTTGCTGAAAAAGCCGATCAAATTAAGGTACCAATATTATTTTATTAAACTATTTGTGATTGGCCCCAGTTGAACTTTAGCTTTGTAACAAATATAACCTTTATGGTTGCTCGAGATCGTATGTATGTCATCAGGAGAAGTGTTTTAAGCCATAATTTTTAAATTTTTTGATTTCTTACAATGTTTTTATGTGGGCGAAATTCAACTCACTCAATTTTAAAACGTTGAAGTAGTTTCAAGTTTTTCAAGTCTATTAGCAGTACAAGTTTGTCCTAGCGGGAACTTCTTTAAAAAAGCTGATTGTAGTTATCGTAACGTTATTATAGTAGCGTATTTTTAGATTTACAGTAGGCTGTGTATGGGTTTACAGGCATTTGCTATGGTTTGTTACATCTGTCATTTTAGCCCGGTTCTGTGTGTTTGGTCAAAAATCTGCGATGTTTGGTGAAAGCAGCGGGTGTCGTTAGTCTCCAGCTATCGAATAACATACGGGGTATAAAGCAGTTTTCACGCGGCCTCACTTCACTACAACCTGATGATCCAAGTAGAGTGGGGTTGCTGAAGTACGTACGTATATACCTCAAAGCTTGTTTGAGTACCTGTGTATCAAATTTAAGCTTAAGCTTGGTTCGAGTATATCTCAGTGAGTCGGTTAGTCTCAGCCGAAGGTTGTGTGTTCGATCATCAGGTGGAGGTAGGTTCCTGAATTTCTCGGGTCACAAGTGTTGTAGCTGTAGTGACACAATATCTGGTCATAGTCCACATCGCATGTGCCTCTACATGGCTCAAGATTACCCTCCCCGAAGAGCGGTTGTTCACTCCTAGATTTTAGGAGTTGGGTTAGTTTTTGGTCAAACCGGAAATTTTTGCTGGCTCGCCTACAACACATATGCAATAAAAATCAACTGTAGTTTACAATTATGATGGTCATTTATGGCTTGTGTTGTGGGATAATTTCTGTCGCTTACTTACGGTATATTGTTTCAGCTCATGTCGGGTGGTACAGTGCTTGAACAATTGGGGTTTGCTGCCTCCCAGACGTCCTGGTACGTACCTCAAAAGCAGTGTTCTGTTTATCTGTGAAAAGCACTAACACAGTAATAATAAACTAATCTAATAAGCTATCTTGAAATCGTTTACGCAGTTGTTGTTAGAGGGTGTTATAGTCTTGCACAGACGTGGACAAGCATCTAATGTAGTATAAAGTGGACGATTTTCCCTTAAAAGTACGTACTTTACGATATTATGGTATGTTAATTTCGTTGTCAGGCTCACAGTCAACATCGCAGACAGTACTAACTAGAACTGAAGAAGGCGGTGACAAAGATGGAGCAACGGAATTGGTTGAGTCTTTGTGGGATTCCGTGATTGGACGCCAGCTGCTAGAAGAGTCAACCTGTGAAATTGAAGTGAATTTTTAATTTACTGTGACTCTTAGGGCCCTTTTGCGTGCGAGTTGAAAGAATAGAGTTAGAAGTTTTAACTCGCTTAGTCCAGCTGGCTTGTTAAAGTGAACTGTTTAAGACTTTTAAACCTGTGTGCGCAAAGCATTGAGTTAAATTTTTTTACTCTTTTCACTCGTTTAGCTCGCTGCGCGTAAAGGTCCTTAGTGATTCTTCCTTAGTCTTCCTATCTAGAGTATTTTTTAAAATTTATTGAAGAAAATAATGAAATATTGAATATTATGAAAATAATTAATATTAATTAATTAATAAACAACTGATATTCTGGGGAGTAAGTAGCCAAGAGTTCAGTTTTTTTGCTGGCTTTATTTGCTTTTAACAGTACATGATTGGCTTTAAATTCTGCACTCTACTTATCCTTACATAGATTATGTGGGTATCGTTCTTCGCACTGTAGGTACGCTCTCCACGATTAGCGAGGAATGACTCCACAACAAGAAGACATTATCTGGCCCACTTTCTTGCACCTGGACAAACTTGGAATGACTACTTCAATGAAAAACTTCATGATATGCTCTATCGTTAGCATAAATTCGTTGATAATACTTCTTTAATACTGTATTTTTCTAACTTTAGACGTATTTGTTTTAATAGTCGAGTCCATTTTGTACGTTCTATTTTTCTTATTTGTTCCGCCACTTCTTTTTTCGTTTATCGTTCGCTCTTTTTCTGAAGCTTGCTTTGCTTCGACTACCTTTTGATCTTTTCAACGGAGAAGGAAACTTCAGCGTCGAGGGTATGCGTTTGCGCTAATGCGTAGAAACCTTTAACAGGATAAACGTAATTGAACTGAATTTACTGGTTGATTTACGTGCCATAAAATTTGAACCGACAATAGTCCTTTTGTGGAATAATAGCTGGATCACCAGAATTCATAAGTTATTTTATTCTTTTTATTTAAGTAGATTAGTCGATTTTTCTTGTTTTAGCTGAGAAACCACTACTTCTTTGGTGCTCAAAGCCTTCCGATATATTGTCGCTCAAAGATGGCGAGTCCAGAATACATCAGATTTTTATCACTGATGTGTTTCCGACAACTCCAGAATCTTTGCTCAGATTGGTCTGTAAACAGTGCTCTCAAATGTAGGTTGGATTTTCAATTATTTTGATACTCATGTTATTATAACTTATTATCTGTCTGTGTAAATTTTGTAGTGTTCTGTGTTTTTTGGTTTAAAAATTTATTTTCTATTTTGCTGATTTTGTAATCAAAAGAAATAATGAGCCCATTTGCTCTCTCCTGTTCGGACTAAGGCTTCAGCCTTAGTGACTGCAGGCAGACGTTTTTCATTATTTCTCTGTGATTAATGCCTTGTATCATTCGAGGCTCCGCCTGCTGGCCCGCGTTTACCTCATTTTCTTGATGCTGATTTTGTAATGTTTGATTTGATCCTAGTCAGAAAGAGTTTATATAGGGTGAGCATTTGTTACGAATTGAGTGAAGTAGAGAAGAACCTCTCCAAGAGATTGTCATTGTAAATTAGGCCATTTTAAATTCTACTGTTCATGTTACGTATTTGCAACAGAAAAATCTGAGTGCTACTTTGCATAAACTGTACCACACGACTTTTATTTGGTTATAGAACTTCATTTTCTCTTGATCTATCATTGCCTGAAGATTCCAAGACTGTAGATGTTCGTCAAAAGTGCTCCAAATGTGACAATTCAGGTAGTCTCTAGATTTAGCTCATATTAGATTATCGAATATCAAAATTATATCAAATATTCGAAATGTTTAGTTGCAAACTCGACAACTAAAATTGAATGTCTAAACTTTGTCAGGAGCATGTTGTACTGAGTTACATTTGTGTGGCTTACAGACTAGCGTGCCGGCCGGCCATGTACTTTGCCCTAGCTCAAAGCTTCAGGACACAAGGAAGGTGGTTGGATTAGTTCTATTTGATTATGATTTTAATTGCTTGAATGGCTGTGGAAACCGCTACAGCATTGTTTCGCTCTCAAAACCTTGGCGGCATACTTTGTGAAGGAAAAATTAATCTAATATAATTTCCGTTATTAACATAGGGTCTGGACCTGGGGGCTTTGTCCCAAGGTTTGCTTAGAAATAGCTTTTTTGTCAAAGTTAAGCATTTTGATTTGTTGAGTTAAGACTGTATGTATAAATGTTTATCTGATTGAATATCAGTAATTTTAGTACAGAGACACGAACTGATATTCTGCTTAGATTTGATACTATCCGAGAACTGCTGCTTAGCCATAAGCACCTACTTAGCTGTGAGTTGATGTCTATCTTTCTCAGCTGTGAAAAGTTACGGGAGGAGTTAAGGTCTAGCTGTGAGTTAATGCCATTACCCTTTTCGCGGTAGCCGTGGTGGTTCGATAATCGTACAATCTCATTACTGAAAGTAGTAGTCTGTAGCAGCTTCGTGACTGCTTCGCCTGCGAGTGATAAACTAACTAAAACGGTAGCAGAGGTGAAGTAACTGTGAAACGAAACCCATTATTTAGCCGAACTGTTTAGCTTAAGGTGGTGATTCGTTTTGGAGACATCAACTTTGAACCGTTATTACTCATTCATTCCTTCGCGCTAAGAAGCCATTTTTGTGCCAACATGCAGCTTACAGAGGTCCCACGCTTCCTACTTTTCCTACTTTTTCCCTACTGTTTCTTCACCTCCTACTTTT
>JASAND010021609.1:0-17357 GCA_030248195.1 Trissonchulus latispiculum
TACGTAGGTTAAACTACTAGCCCCGCTACAGGACTCTGATCATTGTTTTCCACACACATTTTTGTGTCCAACTTTAGAAACATTTTATGAAATGTTCAAACATGTCTTGTACTATTTCAAATTGTACAAAAATGACTGTACAATTTGAATTGTACAATAATGTTTGTACAATTTAAAACCGCACTTACAATTTCAAATTGTACAAATTTTTTGTACAATTTGAAATTGTACCAAATTTGAAACTGTACATAACATATACATACCAACGTAATTTATTCATATCTTCCGTCAAAGCAATCATTTTTGTAGTTACCTTGAACAGTTCCTCTCAGAAAGGAGGTAGCACGCTGGTAGTGGGCTTCATCAATTACAGCGTAAATATAGCTGAACAAAGCAATCTCTGTGGCAGTTGCAAATCCGTAAGCCGCCTGCATCCATTGAAACGCAAACACTGAGCGACCCCAAGCTAACAGAGACCAGGTGGCAACATAGCTGAGTCCTTCGAAAACGACCACTGGCTTATATCTGAGCAGGTCAGTTAGCAAGAAAACCGGTACTAAGGCAACTAAATAGGTGTAAGTCCAGACAGGATAAATTTGGTTATTTATTTCCTCGGCGGTTAAATTAATGGGCGGGCTTTCAAGGTAAGGTGTTAAAAATGGTTCAACAGGGCGAAATTCTTTAAAAAATCCATAAATGCAGAGCAGTGTTGTAGCAAAAATCCAACTTCTGGATCCAGAAAAATATTTGTGAAACATAATACGTCAAATTATGTGGCAATTACCTGTTGTACTATGCAATGCCAGCACATAGAAGCCGGTTATAAGTTGGTGTTAAGAAAGCAGTTGAGCAAATAAAGCCATCGCTTATGTAATCAAAAGTCAATCATCTGTTTGAACAAGTTTTTATTCTGCTGGAGCAGGAATGTATAAAATGAAGTTTGGCCATGTTTAGCATGTGTAATGAAGTGGCCAAGTTTAGGCTCCACTTTCTTTCCGCTTTGGTCTAACAAGACACTAACTCTGGGTGACAATCACTTCGAGAACACGGAAGGTCGGCACGTTTATCTGGAAGATAAACTTAGGCACTGGATCCTCAGAAGGTGGTGCGTCCAAAACTGAGAATTCCTTGTCGCCAACCTGGATCGGGGTCTTTGTCGTGAGTCCGCTTGGCAATGGCAGGGGTCCAACTGATATTGTTAGCAAGCGGGGTCGACACTTGCTTTCCAGAGAATGAATCTAGTTCAGTAACAATGAACTCTGCTGGAATAGATTTCAATTGACAAATCGAGATCCTGAATCTATGATGAAGTTGTCTTTGTAGGGACCAAAGGGTCAGATTAATTTCACTTACTTGTTTAGGGGTCAAATCCGGCTCCAATATCCTGACCAGAATTCGGTGCCTTATTCACGAGACTGACTACAAGGCACAGCAATGTATTGATACTAACAATAACAATAACACTAAGTATAATGATAATAATGATGCGTACAGGCACTAGGAAGCTATAGACAATAATAATAGCAGTTTACAGTACAACTTGATAATTATCAGCAAACAGTACAACAGTTTGCCAGAGTTGCAAGTACTCAGTTTACCCAATTTATTGATTATTGATAGGGACAAGGTTTTGACTCTTCGACTTGGTTCAATTACTTCCTTCTTTCTTTCCTTTTATGACAATTAACTAACTACTAAACCTACCACTGAACTCTACTGTGTGGTCCCTATATGCTTGTGCTCGTGCTTTAAACTAACACTCTGTGTCCATCCTCCTTGCCAAGGACAATATGATAATAATAATAATAATAATAATAATAATAATAATAATAATAATAATAATAATAATAATAATAATAATAATAATAATAATAATTACAGAAAAGGTAAAATTAACTAGTTTAAGGTTGTTAGTAGTACAAGGTTCCGGTCTGTGGGTGAGCCCGAAATGCCAGTAACAATAGCACTTTCGGAGGCTGTTCGGTCACCAAAGGATACACAAGGGTCGGTCCGGTTGGGGGTTTCCTGGTCCGGTTATGGGATTAGTACAAGTTCTAAATATAATCTCTTCTTTAATCTTCTATTCTAATCAATGCTATCAATCGATGAGACTTAGGCAAGAGAGGTGGGGATAACAACCCCAAATTTGATGTTGTAAGATAAACCCATGTTTTCAAATAAAATGGTAAAGTTCAATTTGCTGCTAATAAAGTTCTGATTTCGCAACAATGTAGACTAAATGGCAAGGTTGGTTTCAGGTCCCACAGATGATTCGGTGCAGTTAACGGCCGTCTCTGCCTTAAGGTCAAAAGTGTACTCCAATTCAACCAAAGTACCTACAGCAAAACTCTGAATATGACTTGATTCCAGACGATACTGATTCCAACTGCTAACTGCTACTACTGATTCCTTGACGATCCAAGCAATTAAGGGCTAAACTGAACTATCCTTCAATCAATCAGATGCGGACTTCGTACAGTTCAGGCAGGAGTTACAGTCTTCCGCACCTGAATCAAATGGGTTAAAACCCATTAGGACAAGTTATAGGTGCGGGATTCGAACCGAGCAACCATTACTCACATTTTTGGCTTTCTGAACATACTTGTAACTTGAGTCGATTGCGAAAACTTGAAGAAATTGTGATTGCAATATGATTTCACCTTGCATAACTTGCTTCTGCGTAGTTCAAATCAGACACATGCGATTGAGGCTATTTTTAAGCCTTTCTGAAACAGGCAGACGTTTATTGCCTTGAAACGCGTAACATCAATTTGTTTGAGCGCAATCAAACCTAGGATCTTTCGGTTTCCAGGTCCGAACGAGGAAGGTGACAACTTCCTGCTTGTAATAAGTGCCGAACTTCGAAAACTGATTAAATTCACGTACTTCGTTGATTTCACAGTTATTATTTAGGTTTTAGTAAATTATTCATAATGCCAAGAGTACATAATACATAAGAGTATGACAGCAGTCATACTCTATGTATTATAAGCGTGACACATCCTCTGCACGCTAACGGCTGACCCCCCCCCGCAAATTGGACCCTTCACTTCAAACAATTTTGGCCGCTATGAATGTGTTCTAAAGCTCGAAACAGACACAAAACTCGCGCACAGAGTGCTTGTGTTTTCGAGCTTTAGCACACAAGCATAGAGCGAGTGAGCGTACCCCTGTTTCGACTGGGTACTAATTTGCGGGGGGGTCAACCGTTAGCGTGCAGAGGATGTGCAAGCTGATAATACATAGAGTATGCCAGCTGTCATACTCTTTATGTATTATGAACTCTTGATAATGCTTACGTAATCAATTGTTATTTTTCTTTTATTTCAGGTATATTATTGACTGCTTATTCGATATCAATTAAACTACTGCTTTGCTGTTATTTATCATTGCTATATGTAAACCAAGTTTGTAAGAACTGTTAACCGTGCAAGGTTGATCTTTTACCCTTGCCGAACGTTATATAACGGAATTCGGTTAGATTGTCTTTAAACATAAGCACTGACATGAAATAGTGCCAGACCGTCATCGTGGTCGTAATTACGAACGAAACATAAGTCGAATATAGCTAATTTGACCAAAAATAGCAATAACAGTATGTATTGATTTTAAACTAAAAGAAACAATGCTAAAAACTAAGAACTACCGCCATTATTGGTCTTACGCACTATTCTCATATGTTTTATACGAAAATTGCGAAAATAATAGCTTTTGAGCAGATAATGTACCAATTTTGCATAAGAAACCAATTGCTGGAGAGATTTCCTTCATGCGATTCGTCCGCACTCTTAACAAAGAGTGGCTTACGCCGACGAATCGAGGATATCCGAATTCCGACCGATAAGGACCTAATATGGGGTCCCCTTGACCCTAGGACTTATGATCCAAACCTCATGTGCATATTCGTTATTTAGGGCCTAAACCTAAACTACCTACATAATCACGCATTCACGGGCTTCCAAACCTGCACACAAGACTTATCTACTAAAAACTAAGTTATCTACTGTTCACACATGCCAGATGTACAGTCAGTTATCACGCATTTACACTGTCACATTTCTGATTGTTATTATCAATTGTACCTCATGAGCTTGCAACAATCACACACACATTACGATATTACAGATAACCTAACGCTTAGTTACATAATCCTATTTCTTAGCTAACTAAAGTTCATACAGCATTTAAACAATTATTGGGATCGTTACTTAATGACCATTTATACTGCACATATACAACATTTATACAAACCTAAACTGCTAACTAAGAAACAGTTATGCTACATTTATACTGCATTCGTGCACTCGAATTGCCACTTAAGAAACAGTTATACTACATTTATACCACATTCAGACTAGAATACACTCATACTAACCTTGCGTACATTTATTCATATGAACCGCAAATATACTTCTTTCCTGCCTATTACCTGAGCATTATTCACGTCTGGCAGAGCTCACAACCCTCATCGGACAGAAGGAGTTTACGTGAGTTGCCCCATACAAGCACAATCACAGGAACTATTACACACGCATTTACACGCACAAACACACATTCAAACATACGACTTGTTAACTAACTACTGCCTATCTAATCCTAACTACAAACATGGTTATAAAAGCAATTCAAACAAAGCTTAGTTCTAAATACATTTACTAGTTTGACCTCTTAGCTACTATTTTAAGCATAAAACCGCTAATTTAGAGAACTTTTGTTGAGATTTTTGATGCGAGTTTTAAGGCTTTAAAACTCGACTTTTAGCGCGGAACTTTGACCAATTGAGTAGAATTTCGGTAGAACTTTGGGATTTTGGAAAGCCGTGTGAGTAATGATTGCCAAGCAATCATTACAAAACACAACTACTAACAATAATTAACTTAACTACTGGGGAAGCTGGTCATTCGCCCCCTGGAAACGCTCGGTAATTAATAATTAAAAGGTTGACTAGTCGTTTTTGAAAGCTGATTTAAAGTTAGTTTCATTTTTAGAACGCCTATTAATTTAGACACCGATCTAACGCTGAAATAAAACAAAATACTGACAGTGATTTTTGAAGCTTGACAAAGCCGTGACGTAACAATATGGCCGGCAACTCCTGGTTGCCGGCTGTGGGGTGAATATACCTATTACTAACTTAATATTCTAGGGTCGTAGCAAAGGGACCCTCTAGCTCAAACTTAAGGGGTGGGTCCCCACTTAATAATCCCGTATTCTACTGTAAAAATCCTAAAATTACTGGCCAAACGAGCCTTATTAAAAATGGTAAAAAGGTTGGTCGTGGCTTGACCGAAAAATACAAACAGAAATGATAAGAATGAATGAAACAAAAGAGCGGCGGAGGTCAGCAAACCTCGATAGTAAGAGGGTGTCGCTTTTAAAAACAGAAAAAACAAAAGTAGGGACAGTTCTCAAGACCTCCTTCGAACAGGAGGGGTTTATATGAGCTACCCCTTTATTTTAAATAATAAAATAATAATAATGGTAATAATGACAATAATTAAAATAAAATGAAATAAAAGTGGCTTAAAAGCCCACACATGCTATGGAACTCAAAATCTGACCTTGGGCCCAAAATGTTGAAAATGTTGGGGCTCACTGGCCCGAATAGGCGTGTAAAAATTGGCCCACTGGCCTCATAAGATGTAGAAAAATTGGTCCGAAGGCCTCAAAAATCACACAATAGAAACAATGGCCAAAAGGCCGCAATATGCACAAAAAGTGGCCAAAACGGCCGATAAATCCTAGGTTTTTGTTCCCGGTTTTTGGCCTGGCATAACAAGCCTATATGGCCCTAAATTGGTAGTGTTCGCGGTTATTTTTCTCAATTTCTTTTCTGGCCCAAAGGCCAGAAAAGTCCTATTGTTTTAACCGAACCGGGGAGAGTGCGCTGAATTCCCCATGCAATGACAATTGCACTGGAGAACGCACTGAGAGGGAAGAGGGAAAAGCAACCGCTCTCGGTTGCACTCAAGCGAACACTGACTGAAACTGAAAATTTTGGGGTCGAGCTGACAGTTTTGCTGACAGCTCGATGACAGGTCATTAGCAAGCTCGGGGAGTGGATTCTTCTTTGACTTTAAGGCAAAGCTTCTAGAAGGTTCTAGAACTTTCTAGAAGCTTGCCACCTTTTGCACTTGGGGCGCAGCGGCGGGCTGAGCCAGCTGGCCACTGGAGGTCGAAATTAATGAGTTTTTAAAATTATTGCCCTCTAACTGACCCTTTTTTGATATATTTCGGGTACTGAAACTTGGCAAAATTTTGCAAAACTTTCTTTAACACATAAACGCAACCAAAGGGACAATTTTATGAAATTTCGGAACTTTAGCCAATTATTCTGCAAATTGCATAATTTTCCAGGAATTACAAATTACATAATTATATAATACATACGTACGTACATCCATCTACCTACTTTTTATTAAGATCTTATTATTAATAAAGGGCAACGGCCCCCTTCTTGTCATGACTTGGGCCTTAAAGTGCGCAAAATTTCATTTTCCTCCTTGTTGGCTTTGTTAGCTGGCCTAACCAGTACATACGTTTACAAATATTTTTAAAAAAGTACTGGATCTCTCTGGTGATGAGTACTTCAGGTCCTAATCCCGCTCTGACCTATATGCTTTATAGGTCAACCCTTCAGGTTTAAACTTACAATTGGTCAGGGCCTGAGGGATTAGGGCCGACAGACTTTGACCAATTGTGTAAGCAACAAATTCACAAAAATCCCATTTCTTTGCGTGCTTCGCAAAGTAAAGTATATATTTGATTGTAGTTAATTGTATTTTTATATATACTTAATAATATCCTGTATTGTTTGTAATACTTGGTTGATAAAATTGTATTGCTAACTATTAAAAAATTCTCTACATTTTGATATATTCAACATCCAATCTGAGTTGGTAAAGTGTTGTGCACCGTTTTTCTTATTTCAGTAGTTTCAATTTTTGCTGTATACGGTCTTTATTATTGCATAATTTTTTTTGATTATCCCCTATATCTAATAAATGTAATGTCTATAATATTCTGTTGTACATGGTCTGTTTATTAGTTCATTGCAGATAATCCTAACCTCTTGTTTCCTTTTGTCTTCGGCCAAAAGTTCAAGGGGAAGACAACTGTTGGGCCCTAGAAGAAAGAGGCCCAACAGAATGGAGAAAAGAAAAGAGGAAAGAAAAGGTTTGACTTAAGTCAAACCAAAGCAAAAACCTTTTTAGAACACTCCTTTTTGAAGTGTTAGGATTACGAAACAAAAACGTAATCTTGTTAAAAACATTTTTACTTATAACTTTCTTAATTTTGGGAGTTGAAAAGTCGGGTTTGGATTTTTGGAATCAGCATCAACGTCCCTTTCATATGAGCCCAAGTCATGTTTCCGACCAAAATTATAAAATTTAACTAAATATTAACTAATTACTACTAATTATCACTGATTAAGCCTATCTAACTACGTACTTAGCTATTTAATGCCTAGAATTGAACCATCTTCCAATATTTGTTATTTTTAGTGCAATTCTTCGTTTTATGGGCAATTTTACGACTAATTTTTGACCTGTTAGACGCACAAACTTCAAATTATAGGTTGATGGTTTCCTGCTTATGCATATTCGGTCAATAACAAGTGTACAAAGGGGTAAAAAAAAGGCCATCCTTGACTCATGTTATGAGTGACAACTCATTAATGTGCTTGAAATTAGCAGATATGTAAACATTTATCTTCGTGTGGAGTGACAACTCACTAAATTCTTTGAGATTAACCAAAATACTGCCACTTAAGGTCGAATGGAGTGACAACTCTGGTTATCAGGGGGGTAGGTGACCGAAGTTAACCTTTCTTCCACAACTTCTGGGCTAATATTGTTAGTAGATTAAGCATTATTTAGACTTAATTAAGCTAAAATCCTAATTAGGACTAAGATGTCCGCCTTAATTGAGTGCAAACCTTGAGCCCTATTTAAGAATTTTCCTTAATTTTGAGTACTAGACAACTCTGGCTTGGCAAACATAAAACAGATTATACAATTAATGCTTGGGCATAATTTAATAGCTACATTCCATATTGATGATGGTTGATCTTCTTCACAAATTCATGGCATAAGAGTTCTTCTTCGCTGACTTACTAATTTTGACCATTTTTCAACCATTTTAACAGATTTCAACCTCAGGTTTTACTAATTCCATTACACATGTGTTTTCTCTATTCTACCACGACGAGGTCCTATCTTCAACACAGAGCTAGTATAGGGAGCTTTTTTTGGAAAGTTCGTTTATGCAAATTAGGATAGCAGCTATTTAAACGACGGAATCTGCAGTCTTTTCGCAGTTATCAACTGTCAGCAATCTACACGGTTGCGTTTATGTGGACGCATCAGTGCAGCTTGAGAGCTCACTTTGGCGCATTAGGGATAGAAAAGTTATAGAAGTTAAACTCAACTTAACTGAAATAAAAGGTATGTTACTTGGACAGTGCTACAGAAATAATAATACCCATACATTTGTATAAGAGCTTTACACGAAAATATTTCTTATCATATCATGTTGAGAAAACAACAGGAAATGGACGAAGTTTTCACTGTACCGGGGTGACACTTTACTTAAAAAAGACAATTAATTTGTTCTGTCTGCCATTTATGCCTAGGTAGCTGAGCTACTTGCCCAATAGTGAAGTACAAGTACATGAACAGTTAAGTAGGTGCTGTTTAACTATCAGCAAGCGAATGCGGAAAAAGTAACCATGTGTCTCACTCGTCTGTCTGTTTGTGATGACATAAAAGAGAAATTGAAAACTATATTATATTACAAACGAATTTTAAGATATCCTACTTAAATTCGTACAGGTCTACGAAGGAATATTGCCCCTTTTGGGGCCAACTTGTTCGATGTAATTTTATGTTTGAATCCTAATCAAGTTTAATTGCAGATCATTAGATCAGGTATGTAGTGCATGCACATTGTAAGGTCGGACTGTGCACAAATGTCTCACCAATACATTATGTGTCCTTGAAAAGGTGGCCTTTTTTGTAAAAAGCAATATTTCCAAAAACTGATTTGTCGCCACCCTGATACAAAATAAAAGCAAATTTTGCCCTCTGACCCTCATAACTACTTCACTACAGGAATTCGGGCCTTCCTTAGCTGATACTAGGTATTCTTTTGCACACAAAATAAGCACGTGTATATTTAATCAAGCTTCCAAAAATTTGAAGTTAATACTGGTTTGTTTTGACAAACTCCTACACGGCCTACCAAAAGATGTTTGCACTAGTGATGTTTACGGTGACCTCTTTAGTTTCAGATTCCGTTTCAGTTTCAGCTCCAATTTCAGACAGGATTCAGTTTCAATTTCAGCTCAAACTTGGTTCTAGTTTCAGTTTGATTTTCAATTTCAGTTTCAGCTCTTAGTTTTGCATAGTTTCAGTTCGGAAATACCATAAAACTCGGCCCGAATTTCAATTTTAATATTTGGGCCGGAAATAGTATAAAACCCTGCCCGAATTTTAATTTTAATCTTTTGGGTCGGAAATAGTATAAAGCAGGGCCGGGCCAAACAGCCCAGGGCCGGGCCAAAACTATATAAAACCCGGCCCACTATAAAATGCTGTATATTTTGGGCCGGAAATAGTACAAATTCAAGTATTTACCTTCACTTGGACCATTCTGGCCGATTGATCTGAATAGCAACAAAATCATCAAACCAAACCATTTTCGCAAACATAAACCAAATTAACCATAATTAACCATAACCAAATTAACATAAATAATAAGTTAATCTAACATTATAACATAACAATGTCATACTTATTTTCAATTAAGTTAATCTTCAGTGAACCTAGATTCACGAAGTTAACCTCTGGAGGCACTACAGCTTAGAGATAGGAATAGTGTTGTAACGGATCAAGGTTGGAATGGTCAACCTTACCGTTGCTGGCGGTTGTAGCTAGGCTAGCTACCCGCTTGGCTTCCTATATCAACATTATTGTGGGCTGGGACACGTTTGCAAGTCACGTAGCTCCCCCAACGTGTATGCGTGGGATTGGGTGGGTTCCCCCCCTCGTGACTTTGGGAGCTACGTGATTGGGGGCAAATTCTCACTAGGGGGCGCTCGTGGGAGGGTCCAACCCAACACTCGCTTCCCTATTCATTCTTGTATAATTCTGCCTTTGTGAGCGCTTGCTCTTATAACGCTATTCTCCCCCTTTATTGCTGTATATTACCATACATGGGCAATGAATGAAGGTCTGGCCTATACAGCTTTGGAAAAATTCTGCGCGGGGGTCTACGAGCTTCGGGGGGGGCCGATAGCTATTTTTACTACCAGCTGCCAAAACTACATGATTACTGTCATTGGATTTGAGATTTGTGAGAGCTCCGCCAGGTTCAGTTTCTTCATTTTCTTCATTTTATTTCATTCTTCTTCATTTCCAAACTACGGATTTTCCGGTGGCCTTGATAGTAGATACTACTACGGATTCAGCAACAAAAAATTACCTCATATTTACCTAAGAACTTTAGAAAACAACTACCCTCAGACATATTTTTATAGATTATAGATTATTATCGATTAGATTATTTACAGATTGTAAAAGCCTCGCTAGATATGCAGTCATCAGGTGGAGTCGTTGTAGGAAAGTATCGTTACATGAAAAAGTTGTCGGCACAATTGTCTGCTTTAAGCGAACCTGGTAAAAATGGACCCATGCTTACTAATGTTTTGCTGAATAGCCAATGCTTAAAGAACAATGAATGGTCCGACTGTACTTTTGACGACTTACATACCAAAGAAATAAAATTTAAAGGCTTAACATTAGCGGTTAATCCAGAAGGCCGTGGAAGAACTGGCACCCAATATCCAAGACGAAATCTGATTGTGTCCATAAATGATGAAATTGCGTCGTATTTTCCAGATTCAGATCTGGAAGTGTTCGACATACTGGACCCATCGACGTTTCTAGATTCGGCCCAAGAAGACCAGATATTTACCTTTGCGCCACAGATTCAGCGTTTAGCAGCATACTTTGGCTATGATTCGCTAGCCATTAGCGAAGAATTTGGAGCTCTACTTACTGACTTAATTACAATCCAAAATGACGACTTTTGCACGAGGATCATTCTATATTTTGGGGTCACTTTATAGAAAGCAAATCTATTGGCTGGTGTGTCAATATCAGAAATTTAATTCAGCACGTATTAGTATTGTCAATTGGAAGTGCCGATGCTGAAAGAGGATTTTCCATTTTCTCCCATACGAAATATGACAGACGCAGCAGACTGGACGTAGGTCAGCTGGGCAGTATACTATTCATTCGCATTAACGGTTCTCCTGTATCAGATTTTAATCCAACACCGTACAGTTTGCACTGGCTGGAAATGTTGGAGATTGGAAGGCATGGGTAGTATTGCTTTAAAAGCAGAACAAGTATTCTAAGGGCCTATTTCTTTAAAGATTAAAATGGTCGGATTAAACGGATTAAAAATCAGCCGGATTAAAATTTTAATCTCTATTTCTTTAATGCAGGATTAAACGGATTAAAAGGATTAAAATTAACTCGTTTAATCCGACCATTTTTAATCCGCGGATTAAACGAGTTGATTTTAATCCATTTAATCCGCCATTAAAGAAACAGCGATTAAAAATTTTAATCCGGCAACTTTTAATCCGTTTAATCCGCGTAGCTGCACTAGGATTAAAAGTTAGTTGAAAATGCTGGCGGATGATTAAACGGATTAAAATTAATCTTTTAAGAAACAGCGATTAAGCAGGTCGAATTAAAATTAACTCGTTGAGTTTTTAATCCGAAGTGTCAATAAAGAAACAGGATTAGATTAAAATTTTAATCCTAGGTGCATTAAAGAAATAGGATTAAATTTAATCGGTTTAACTCGTTTAACTAGCTGGATTAAATTTTAATCCGTTTAATCCGAGGTGCTATTTCTTTAATGCGGATTAATTTTAATCTAATCCGTTTAATCTTTAAAGAAATAGGGCCTTAGATATATAGTATCATGAAGACAAAATATAGGTTGAGATTTCACCATGATCGATTAGCTACATATTATTCCAATACTCCCGCTTACCTAGTCGATCAAGACGAGAGCACAACCCTAATTAATAAACTTTAGAATATTGCCGCTTCTTTATAAGCTGAGCTTCCTCCCACTGAACTTTGATCTTCTAAAAGCAAACTCCCACTCGAATAATACACTTTTTCCAAAGCGGACGATCTTTTGGTGGATCCCATCCGCAACCCCAATTCAGTTACACGGTTAACAATTCCTTCCAAACACATTTTCTTCAGTATTAGATTTTCCCATATTAGCCGCGTCGCTGTGTTTGCTGCTGCGGGATCCCGCAGTCCCACCTATGTCACTTTCGCGTTTGGCCGACTGCTCACCACAGAAAACACTGTAAGGATTCCAATACCAGCAGAAAACACATTAATCTTCTCACACGCACCACGAAAGCTTGGGATCATCCATCGGATAACTTGCCCCTGTGAGATCTTCAGATCGAC
This sequence comes from Trissonchulus latispiculum, assembly GCA_030248195.1. Classification (NCBI taxonomy): domain Eukaryota; kingdom Metazoa; phylum Nematoda; class Enoplea; order Enoplida; family Ironidae; genus Trissonchulus; species Trissonchulus latispiculum. Next base: position 12,510 of record JASAND010021609.1, read on the forward strand.
GCCCTTAGTTTGATTTTCCGGCTTGTGTAGTTCAAGAAATGATGGATTATTTGATTTCTGCAAAAATGACAAGTTTTCGATCGGAGGCTGATCTTTTATCTGTTTGGGACTGGGCCAAAAAGTGGCAGTTGAGTTTGTCCATCCCGAAAACGCAATCAATGATTGTTTCTCGGAAAAGAGATGTCCAAGGGATGCCACCCTTGAGACTCGGCCGGTCTGAGTTCCCCAATTGTGACTCAATCAAGCTTCTTGGAGTCAGTCTTACCTGCAAGCTGAATTGGGGCAACCACCTCCTTGGAAAAGCCTTCACTGCTGGAAAGTTAGTGGGCATGCTTAGGCGGTCCTCGAGATTTCTGTCGGAAGATGCCCGATTCCATGTATACGTGGCCCTAATTCGGCCGATTATGGAATACAACCTGCCGCTGTTTTTAAATGCTCCCAAATACGCGCTAAATGCATTGGAGTCAGTACAGAGATCAGCAGCAAGACTGTTTCCTAATCGTCGCCTTGACTCTCTGAGACACAGACAAATTGTTGGTGCCCTCTCCATATACTGGAAGTTAGTAAATGGAGAGGGTCCACAGATTCTTTGTGATCTTATTCCGGCCAGGCCTACAACCAGGACGTCTGCTCGCCTGGCCAGTAACTCAAATGCCCAGGCAGGTGCCCAAATCGATGTCATGCTCGCCACAAGGACAGCTTTATCCCGCTTGTAACGAGGCTGTGATATATAAAAGACTACCTGAAGAAGGTGTTCAACAGGGGCAACTCTCAGTGATTTCGGTGATCTGTTCACCGATACCTCAAAAATCATCCTGAACGGATGCCTCACTGAAGAAGTAACTGAAGAAGTAAGAATTCCGCGCTGCGCGGGGGTTAAATTTCGCAGTAAACCATGTGCCCTGAGCAGAGGTAAGATATTTTTTCGCGAAGCTGGCGGAGCACTGCAGCGCTGGCGCACCACTTCGCGCTGCGCGGGGTCACATTTCTGCAGCTCTGACGCAGCGCTTCTCGCTGCTCGGAGTCACATTTTTGCAGCTCTGACGCTGCGCCTCGCGCTGCGCAGGGGTTTAATTTTCGCAGCTCTGACGCAGAGCGCGCGCTGCGCGGGGGTCACATTTTTGTAGCTCTGACGCAGCGCTTCTCGCTGCGCGGAGTCACATTTTTGCAGCTCTGACGCAGCGCGCGCGCTGCGCGGGGGTCACATTTTTGCAGCTCTGACGCAGCGCTTCTCGCTGCGCAGGGGTTTAATTTTCGCAGCTCTGACGCAGCGCTTCGCGCTGCGCGGGGGTTATATTTTTCTCTCAGCCCCCGCGCAGCGCTTCGCGCTGCGCGGGTGTCAAAAATTTTGTTGCGCACTGCGCGGGGGTCTGAGATTTTGGCCTATACATGTATAGGCCCAGTATAGGCATTGCCCATGTGTGTATATTACGCCCTGTATATATTTGTGTCTCCCTCAGCTCTCCCCAGAGCATTGGTACGTTGGCTGACCCCCGTCAGCCTGCTGTAACTGTAAGTCTTTTATATTGTGTGTTTGTGTTTGCTTGAGGGTTCAACCCAGTATTATATTTTGTATTGTTATAATTACTATAACTTGTTGTTCTACCTTTATTAAAGTGTATTTTAGTTAGGTTGAGTTTCACTGAGCTCCTGCTAGGTAGGTAGTCACATCTTGAGTGATTGAGAGTGCGAGTCATCTCGCCCTTAGGATCGGCTTATCTACTGCGTATATTGTCTGGCGAGGCTGTCCCGACCGTCTCCTGTAGTCGGTCAGTTATCCATCTGTGCCACGGTCTCCGCGTCCGCTACGTCTGGGCGTGGTAACGGTGTTAGTACGTAGGTTAAACTACTAGCCCCGCTACATTAGGCTGCCAGGAGCTCAGGGATTTCTTGCCTGAACCCCTTCGTAAAATTTTTCAAACTTTTATTTATTTTTGTCTGAGTTTCGTTGGGGTTCCCCCCGTAGTTCTTCGCGTTCAGCGCACGAATTTTTCCAATTTTCTTAGGTAGGAAAACCCCCCCCCTAGGGTCAAAAATCGGAAAATTTTTTTCTCTAGGGTCTGGCTGTTTGTATACGTGTATAAATAGTGTACCTGGTTCTCCCCCACATTAGGCTCTAATACAGCATTTATTTTTGGGGTGAGTTAGTCTAAGGCTATTTTTGGGATTTGAGATAGGAATTTTTATCAAAATTCGTACCTAATTAACAAATAATTTTGTTGCGATCATTTTTGTTTGTGTTGGTGATTTTGTTTGTCTAATCCCCTTCATTTTAGGTTAATTTTGGTAATTGTTTCTTTTTCAGGTCAAAAATAGTATTTTTCTGCCACAATTTATATCAATTTGTTGTATTTTGTACTATTGTTTATATACGTATACATAAGTATTTTTCTGGGGTACCTAAGAATATTTTTGGGTTGTACTAATTGTCATTTTCAAAAAGACCTTTTAGAAAAAGAAGAGAGTGCAACTCAATATGGACCAAAAGCGCGCAAGCTTACGCTTGAAAGAACGGGAACTACGTCACCAACCTTATTCGGTGACTGGACATCGTGGAGACTCCCATTTGGATTGTATGGGATGTCGGCCCTCCACGTCGAGAGCGAATTCTGGGTCGTTCGACGACCGGGAACCGGTGCAGAGGATGCGCCCCCGGTCCAGTTCTGCCACTACAGCGGATCTGCGAAGGAAAAAGAGTGGCTGGGCATCGGGGATTGCTCGGAAAAGCAGTACCCCTTCTCTGGATCCAACAATCTCCAGTTCTCTGACCACATTATGGGTCTGTCAATTTTAAACTGGCAGCGAAATGGACGCAATTTAAGTTTAAACTTTTTGGCGCGTGCTAGTTTTAATTAAAAATAGCACTTTCGTAAAGTCGCATAAACTATTTCTAATTAAAAATCGTGAATTGGGTGTGCGCATTTTTCTAAAGATAGCAGCTTTTGAAAAAGGACGCTAAAATTTCTAACTAGACTTCGCAATATGTTTAGCGATAGTTGCGAAATTTCTACCAGTTTTCAGGAGGGTGCGAAATCTGCTTAAAAATTGACATTGCAAGTTTTGGCAGCTGCTATTTCTCATTAGAAATTTGTATGATGTTTAGCAGAGTGCGTTTTCAATGACAACTATTTTAAGGGCCAAAACCTTGCTAAGAATAAATGCAATGATATTCATAGTTGAAAAGCCATAATATGTTACTATTATTTGAAAGTGTTATGTTGCAATTTCAGTACTAGGCGAGATTAAGCTCATATACATCTAGTATTCAGTGAATATACGCGCCATGTACCTGCCATGTACGCGTTTAATTCAGACTTTACAACGTACCAAATTAAATGACAGAAGAAATTATTTGTGTCAAGTGTTTATGAAGGAAGTGTTGAATAAATTCCACAAGTTTATCTTCCATTTTATCTAAATGCATATATCTATATGCATCTATACGTCATTATATATAAATGCATAGTGTTCACAAAGTCTAATATTCACGCTTAAATATGTTAACAAACAATGTACGCTATAAGTGCATAGCGATATGAATATATCAGGTCCAGGTCATCAAATTTAGCCTCTGAAAAACTACTACTAAATTTTATTCAGAATAAGCATAGCAAACACAACTGCGTTTATGTTGCAAAGCTATTCTGTTTAAAAACAACAAGCACTGACTTTGAATTTAACAAGAAAAGCAAGTTAATTTCAACATGCACGCATGACAGCTGCTATTTGTATGAAGAATTTGGCTACATCTTTCTAGCAGGGTGCTATTTCTAATTAAAATGTCTATTTTGAAAAGCTAGTTCTATTTAAAATTAGCACTTCACTAAGAGACAGCTCTGCTAAATCTAATTAAAATCACAAAAATTGTAGTGCTATTTTTAATTAAATGCGTCCATTTTGCTGCCAGTTTTAAATTGACAGACCCATTATCTGAGCCGGAATCATCAGGAGTGGGTCCGTCATCGGACTCGGCATTTGTGACAGCAGCATCAAGCCTGGTTTCTTTGGATGACAACCATTCTGATGGTCCAGATGCTCAGACTCGGAATTTCAATGATGAACTGAATAGGACACTGAGCTGGAGGGAACTTGGATTTGAACAGAGGGACTCTCCTCAGAGTTCTGAGTCGAGTCCCGGGGACCAGACCGTCATCGGTCTTGAGGAGCGCATGGACGAAGTTTCGTCCCCGGACCGTGGGCAGGCTCTGCAAGAATCGTGATGATGTGACGGCCCTGGGAGCGTTGCGGCGATGTCCTGATTGCCACCTTTGACGACCTGGTCAATTCAGTGTACCAGAACCTTGGAATTCAATCTGGAACACGAGTTCTCACTTGGAACGGCGGCAATTCGAACAATTGGGCCATGGATTCGGGGAGTACAGCATAGGCTGTCTGGGACCCATCACTTGACGTTAGGACCCAGGTTTGGCTTCACCTGTCTCATCAAACGAATCCATCACGGAGTTCCGCGGTGTCATCACCCCTGTAGCAGTGGAACTACGAATGGAACAGCAAGTTATTATGCCCTCGGGCCCACAAGCGACAGCCAGGGGACAGATGGGTCCAGCCCAACGCCCTGAGGGAGCAGTCGTGATCACATTGAACACGACCGTCGTGAATAACCAGATTTTGGTGACCGGACCTTGGTCAACCCCATCACAAACCTCATCACCGGCAGTTCAGAAGACCAACATTTCTTGTGACCATCGGTTCGTGGTGGACGGACCGGTCATCGGGTTCATGCTGGTGGTCGAACATTGATGTCGTCGGATTCCGAAAACCAGTCCAGCTGATCATTTGGGAACAACGGAACCATCAACCAGTCATCAGCCATCACAGGAACAGCCG
>JASAND010021610.1:0-28798 GCA_030248195.1 Trissonchulus latispiculum
CTTCCTCCGGATACAATATTTGCAACTGGGGTTGTTGCAAATCTCCTGATATTGGGCGGACACGGCCTGGAGGCCCATGGTCTGTTTCCATTCAGACCAGAACCAATTGGGGCGGAGCAGGCCATTCCCGTATCGGACGGAATCCCCGCCGCCGGGAAATCCTCCGTACATGTTAACCAGCTCCTCTGTGGGCCTCCACTGACAAACCCTGACCTGCTTGGGTTCCAAAAAGGAAAGGCTACGTCGGACAGGGTAGGGGGGTTCAGCAATATGGTCGAACAGACTAGGCAGTCCGCTCTTGGGGGGAGGAGACGGGGTATAATCCGTTGAACAAGAGGATCCAGATAGGGAGTCTGTTCGGTAAAATTCAGGGGGAGGGGCTGAGGGGTTAGGTTCATGGGCGTTTGGGTTAGATGAGGGGGGATTATTAGTAAAGGCGAGGACCATATTTACAGCATAGGAGGGTTGCCGGGGGCGCCCTCCAGGGTTTACTGAGGACGCCCCTGGTTGGCGTTTCCCTGGTTCTGAAAAAGGCCAGGGGGTCTCTGGCTCCTGGGTGGGGGTGGGAGGTCGTTCTGGGCACCTCCTTGTTGGTCAGGGGGTTGGGACGGGTTCAGCGGCTGATCCGTGACAGCCACCTTAGGGTTACTCAACATACGTAAAAACCCGGGGTGGTTTGGGCCCAGGTTCTGGACCGCTCGGATCCGGTCGGGGCATTGGATCCAACCATGCCCTTCCTTCACACACCAGAAGCACAATCTAGGTCCGTATGGCCTCTGGTTGGGGTTATTGGGGCGGGGACCAGAGTTGGAGGGATAATTATAGCCAGACCTATAATTAGAGTTGGGACGAGGGTTCTGAGATCGGGGAAAACGGGGCTGTTGGTATTGGGCTCGAGCTTGAGGGGGGTAGGGCGGTGCCATACGCATTTCTGCTGCATAGGCCTCCCGCTCCGGGGAATTTGGGGGGTAATCAAGGTAATCAGGGTCTTCGAAAGGGTCGTCATAAGCTCGAGCCACAAAGGCTAGGGGCGGGGTTTCTTCCTCCATGGCCCGCTCGACGGACTGGACAATAAGCAGAGCTCGGTCAATCATGGAACTCTGCTCATTTTGGGGCCAATAGGACATTTCGGCTAGCTGACCAGCCACCCGGACCCTAAGGGCTTCCCTCAGGCCGGATTTGAACTGTTCAGCCATTTTCCGGTCACGTTCCCGGATACCAGCAGAGGGGAAGGCTTTTACCGCCAAAAGTCGGAGGGCCGTTACGTACTGGTGGGCTTTTTCCGAGGGTTGTTGCCTTCGGCGGTAAAATTGGTCGGCATACTGCTCGACCGTCGTGGGAATGGGCTCGTACAATTGCTTCAAAACATCTACCAATTTCTCGAAGGAATCGGGTAGGTTCGGGCCATGGAGGGCTTCCTTGACGGAATCGTCAAGGAACTGCCACAGAATTCGGTGGAGGAGGTGGGGAGGGACTTCATGGACACGAGCCGTGTCCTTGAAGTTAGAAATCCAGGTCGTGAACTTGATCTGGCTCTGGGGGCCTAGGAATGGTTTCGTTCCCTTAAAGGCCTTTAGGTACTCAGCCACGTGTCGCGCCGTGGACAGGTTGGACTGCTCCACCTGGGCTTCCCTGGTGTGCAGTCGGGGATCGGGGCGTCTCCGAGAAAAGGGAGGGCGGGTAGGTCGGTTAGCCCGAGTATCGCTTTGGGCCCGGGGGCGAAATGGGAATGTGGGGCCATCGTCACCGGATTCCGAGTCAGATGACGGCGGAGAATCGCCGTGGGGAGGGGTTGGACGGCTAGGGGCATGCCCCCTCGTCCTTGATTCGGGTGGGGGTTTCACGTCGGAATCCTCTTCGATGGCCGCCACAATCTCGAGGAATTCTGTATAAACCCTGGGATGGTTTTGATACAGAAAAACCCACATTTCCCGGGTCATATGGCGTACCTGCTGGGCCAGGACCGACTTACCAATCTGGTCGTCGAGGTTTTCATAGGGGGTTCTATGCGTAGGGGGGGCCCAGCCAGGACACGCCGGAACTTTGGGACAAAAACCCAGAGTGGGTTTTTTCTTGGGTTGGGGCTTTCCGGACGGCTGTTCCAGGGGAGTGGGATTGGGGGGTGGGGCTGAATCTGCTGAATTTCCGGAGGTAGAGGGGTAGGACTCATGTGAGGCCAGGGGGGGAATCCCGTCATCATAATTCTGACGGTTCCGTAGGTCGCCCGACTTGTCCCACATCAAGCCGGATGAGGGAGAGGCCAGGCCCCAGTGCTGGCTAGACCGGCGATTTTGGGGTTTTTGAGCTCCCTCAGAGGTAGCTCTGGGTCGGGTAAGGGGGGGCATGGATTTTCTCACTCGCGATTGGGCGGGACCCGAATCTGTGAGACGGTCAAAAATGGGGTTTTTGGGGTTAGGGGCATCGCCGATCAGCCGGGCCAGCTGCTCCTGATACTTCCTCCACTGGCCTCGGGTACGCAATTTATCTTCTTCACTGGGGTCGGAACCGTCCAGATGGACCGTGGAATCATGACGGGAGGGGCTTCCTCTACCTCCGTCCTGGGGGGAGTCCGACGAGGGGTGTAGATCGTCCTCGGGACTCAGTCCTGACCCGAGGCGGATGTGAACGGAAGATCCGTGCTGCCCAGAACTTCCGCCCACGGCCCCAAGGTCAGGAGGGGGAGGGTCAGGGGACCGGGCCACTCTGGGTTTACTATCAAAGGGGTCGTCTTCAGGGGGGCGATTATCCATTATTAACAAAACACAAGAAAAACAAAACACTTACCGAGTTAGTTATATACGTATATCACAAATTTGGGCAGCACTTGGAGACAATAGGGACTTTTCGGACGATATACGTATATAACTAGGGCAGGTCAGGGGTTTCCAGGCCAAGGGAACGAAACTCCAATAGCACGTACGTATTTCAGGCCAAAATTCGGGGGTTGGGTCGGTCTCCGGATCGACCTGGATTTTCTGGGAATCCGTCCAAGGGATAGCAGCAATCCACCAGTTGGGGCTGACAAGGGCCAACAATACCGGGTTAGATTCCTGGGCGGGTCCTGGAATCTGACCAAATTTTACAAAATTTTATATTTCCCTCCCAAAAATTTTCGGGGTGGGGAGGGGTAAATTGGTATAAATTTAGGGCGGGTAGGGAGTTGCTGGTATAATGGGGGTAGATTATCACCTGGCGTGGTCCTGGTGATAATCTAGGGGTAAAGTTGGTCTGCCCAACTATAATAAAAAAAAAATTTCAAACAGGTAGGAAAAAATAACACGACACGAAATTAGGCACGAGAATAAAATAAACACACCACTCGTCCGCAGAAAGGAAAACGGGACTAATAAAATTCACGGGGGATTGACAGGAAGTCAGGCGTCTGACTGGGACTTTAAGCGATGCGTGGGCGGGCCTTCAAAGGACCCAAGCAAAGTCAGGCGCCTGATAAGGACTCAAGCGGTGCGGGGGCGGGCCAAAAAAGTTAACACAAAGGTTTGCAATTGGGAATGACGTCAATTGCAGACCTTTGTGAATCCACGCGGGGGGGATGGGTATATCAGACCGGCGGATCCAGTCAAGGTAAGTAGAATAGGGAGGGAGGGAAAATTATATAGGGTTCTAAAAGTAATTTTTGGGCTAAGGGGGGGCTACAAAAATTAATTTAGGGGAGGGGGAAAAATAGGAAAAATATTTCAGGGGGAAAAAAAATAAAAGGGGAGAGCCTAGAGCTGGCAGCCTAATGTAAAATATGAGGGAGCTAGGGATTTTAACCGCTGAGCTCACGCCCCAAATTTTACAAGTGGAACCGTGCGCAAGACGCTGACCTGCGACTGCGGGTGGAGATATTTAGTCCAGGCGGCTCTCTACCACCGACTTGCCTCGCCAAGGGGGGAACAGGTAACTTTTGGGGGACGCCAACGGGGCGCCTAGCAAAATTCGGGGGACACACACAAAAATAGGCTCAGTTATAAGTCAGCTCCGGGCTAGTCCCAGAACTCTACCTAGCTAATTTAGAGATCAAGGCCTAGTAAAATTAATAATAGAAGGTTAATAAATAAGACAACTGGCAGTTTAATGGGACAATAGGGGACAAGGTTACAACAGGAGGGTCCGTCCGGCGGTATCCGGACAAGACAGGCAAGGTACAGCGGGCTACCCGCACAATAACAGAAATAGGGGGCAAAAAAGGGAACAGAGACCAAGGGAAGGGGGGCCAGCAACAAATAGGGCGCAGCAACAAATACAATAAAATAGGGGGAGGGGAAGTTAGCTAAAGGTAGTTAGACCCAAGGAAGGGAAACGGGGGCAACCCCGCTAGTAGGTGGAAAGAGGGAAAGGGGGGGGGTGGTTAGGAGTTAACTTTGAAAGAGTAAGCAAAAAGGGAAGGGGGGTTAGATCAGGAAAACAGTTAGAAATCAGGAAAAGGGATTAGAAAAGGGTTTTTAAAAGAAAAAAATCAAAGACTGGAACTTACTCTTTAGGTGTAGAAAAATGGGGGTGGGGCCCCGATCTCAAAATGAACCGACCGCTCTGTAACTAAGAAAACTCCCAACTGACGAAAGGGTGATGTAATCATTCAAGGAGAATTTTGATATGCGTTGGGAACGGGAGGGTCTATCTTCGCTAAGCCAACAAGAAAGGGAAAATATGTGCAATGTTAAGTTTACGCTCAAAAATAGGTGGTTTTAAATAATTTTCAAGAAGTGAGCATAAAGTTAGCACTGCACAATATTTAGGGGAGGGGTTTACACACAAAATAATACATAATTATCGGACTTCCCAACAATTATAGAAATACAATATTTATGGGGAATTTGGGGAATTGTGGGGGGATTTTGGGGGAGTTTTAGGAAAACAGTGAAAGTGGGAATTATAAAAGGGCTTGGAAGGGGGGTGATAACGGGGACGTTATTACCCACATTACATACATATATTTCGCAACCAATGCTGGAATAAATCCACAGCTACCTTTCTTTACATATGGTGCTAATCCAGCGCTGAGCATTAAGAGCGGATTGGCTTAATCTAAATTCACAGCATATAGAAGACATTTGTTTGGACAGGTGGTCAAATAAGCCAGGCAGCGTCTTAGCGTCTTATTCTAAGGACCAGAGAATGCAAGCGTTAATATCGACTAGCAGTTTCACATTTCTAGTTACCTTCACCACTCTATTAGGGATTTTCCTAAAGGAGTTGACGTTAACTCAATCCTTTCTGCGTCAAAGGATTTTCAGGGTTCAAGGAGTTGAACGGTTTTACATAACTTTGTTGCTCAGAAAATCTCAACTGATATTGATATAATTCGACTGCATAAAGGATCAAAGCAACGGTGTCTTGACATCTTGACAAACAGTTTACAGTTTGAAGAGTATATAACCGTAGTGGGAGTGTGGGGCATAGCTTTCTCAAGACAAGTTTGCTTTGAGGTGCCTCTTTCCCCATAATTTCCCCCTCACTACCAGCAGAGGTGTCTCATCATACTTCTAAGACAGAGGGGGGGGGGGACAAAAATTTGAGCAAAATTGAAATCTCTGAGTGGCTGGCGATTCCTACCACAAAGCCTAAATTGCAGATTGCATTCAATTCCTTTTTGTTGAATGTGCCTATTCTTTCCTTCAAATTCCTTTCCTTCAACAGACTGCTGCTGTCACTCATTGGGCTTTACATACATGAAGAAGTATTACGGTAGTTTCGAGAACACCTCATTTATTCAACAGCCTATCAGATTGTAGAAAATTGCAGACTACTGTACCTTTTCCTAAAGTATCTGGAAAAGTAAGTTTGGAAACTGTCCTATTCATACTCTGTCGAGTGTCGACCCGTACAGCATGAATAGTCCGAGCATCGTTAAGTAATGCACTCTTAGCTAACTCTTCTTCTTAGTTATAACCAAATTGTACCTATTTACTTATGTGTACTGTTGGCTCTAGCAGATAAATTTTCCCAACATGAGAACTAAAAGTAAATTATTTCTGAATTTGTCTCCATTCCAAAGACACGAAATTGATTTTGTTCAGTTTTCGAAGTTGTTAGGACAAGCCAGTTTTGTCAGCCTAGGTAGGTTCTAATTTCACGGGATCGGCTCTGAATTTGATTAAAGTGTTGTTCGAGAACTGGTTTCCCGTAATTTTCATCAACATAAGTGGGGCATGCAAAAAACTCGAGTTTTAATATGCTCAAAAGTACGTGCCAATACACGTTTAGGCCTTGCTTCGCTTCAGTTGAAGTTTTCACCATTGACAATAACCAAGTTTTAACATGAACCCTGATGAGTTCAATTAAGGAGGTGTCAGCTAACGTCAGGTTTAAAACGGTTCCGTATTTTCAGATTCAACCCATATAAGGTGTCAAATTTCCATTTAGTATGGGTACAGGAATAGGAGAGCAGGCGAGAGTTTGCGATTTGTTATTTTAACAAAATTCTCTAATTATTGGAAAGCAGCGACAACCACAACCAGCAGGTGATGAGAAATACAGCCTGTAACTTAATTAAAGCATGAAAGAAAGTTGCACACCACCAAGTACCCGAAAAAATGGGATTCCTTGCTGGAATCGAATAGCAGTTTCCTGCTTAATGCGCCGACGCTGTACCAGCTGAGCCACAGGTGCTTCAGTGGAATGAATTTTAACCGGAATTCGAATCCAACGTGTACAACATTCAAGTATGAAGTATGAAGGCGGGTCATGCAAAAACGGAGAAACGGAGACATAGAGAAATAGTCTATAAACTAGGAGAGTTGCCGTTAATACTGATTTGATAGAAAACTGACCAACAGCAAAATCGAGAAACGTGAAATAATAAAAAATGTCCGTGCATTTTGGTTAAAATCGAATGAAGATTCAATGCTTTGTTCCCTTGCATGTTAAACCGTTCTAGTGCATTTACCTAAGTTTCCACCTATTTTACGAAAAGTTTTGCAAGTTCGGAACTTAAAACTCCTTATTTTCTAGGGCTCTTAAAGCTTTTGAAATCCTTCCATAAAAAGTACTAATACAAAAAAGTTGACCATAGAATATATGCTCTATGTAAATTAGCTTCTAGATTAGCTAAATCAGAATTAGCTTGCTTATATATTTTAGAAACATGGCCAACGATACCATGAATGATAACCTTACTACATTTAATGACAGTCTTTTGCCGGTAGTTGAACCAGGCATAGCCCTGAAATTTGGATTTTCTTTCTCAACACTGGCCGCCTTAGCCGCTACCATGACCAATTTGATGGTACTGAGTAGTCTCAGGTGGGGTAAAGTTATCACTGAACCCCACGCCCGACTACTGTTACAAACCTTTTCCACCATGTGTCTTGTTGGCACAGTGCCATTGGTGATACGAGGTATTGTCAATGGGCTCTCAACCACCGGTGAGTTATGGTGGGGTTGTTAAAGATCACTAAATCTTGTGAACCAAATCTTGTTTCTGGCACACTTGGTTGAGTTGTTTTTGAACAAATTCTTGTTCTGGCCTTTACTCCTGAGAGTGATGAACATCGCATTTACTAGTAGATGGCAAAAGCAAGGTCTTCAAATCGCATCAGCTGCGGAGCTTTTATTTTTCAGAAAACTAATTTCTTTTAAAAATACCTTGTCAAACACGATTACACAACATATAAGGGAGCTGTAGGTGATGAGTTGGTATACGCTAATTGCAACGTAGTTTGCTAATTGCTTATTTCATGCCAGCTCTGTATTTGTTTGGTCTGCAGTTCACATTGACTGTGATCGAACCACAGACATGGTGATCAGCATTTGATGCACTGATATCAACCTTTCCAGATGAATTAAAGCCAAACAGCCTGCTGCTTGATTGTTGCTAATTTTACTAAAACAGATTAATTGGATAGTAGGTGTTAATAATCTGAGCTTAATTAGGTAGTCCGTAGTACCAATGTGTATAAGAGTGTGACAAGCGCCACACTCTATGCAGTCAAAGCCAAAACTATGCTATGTTCGCTTTCGGCTTACCCCCTCCCCAAATTGACCCCCTCTCACTCCGCCCCTATATGGGTACGGGGCATAACGTGTGCTTGGGGGGGTTTGGGGGGGGGTTTCACCCCCCCCCAGACCTGAGCTCCCCCCCAGAGGGGTCCCTCACCCCCCCAGAATTCGGATTTTTCCGGTAAAAAACCGGATCCAAACGGGGGAACGCTCACTTGCTCTATGTTTATGTGCTTAAGCCCGAAAACACAAGCCGTGCATTTGCGTCTGTTTCGAACTTTAGAACACAAACATAGGGGGCGAACTCCCTTCGTTCACTGGGGTCCAATTTGGGGAGGGGTAGACCGTTAGCGAACAGAGCATAGTTTTTGCTCTGATTACAGAGAGCTTGCCAGCTGTCACACTCTTATATTATGTACTCTTGGTAGTACTTATCTACATACAGAAGAAGACCCTTTTTTTGTTTTAGACCTAATCACAGTACCGGAAGCCTTCTGCTACTATCTAGAGTCCCCGTTTGTCATCAATGTCGTCTTCTTCTCAATTTCAATTGCCCTACTCTCATTTGAGCGACTTTTCAGCATCTACTACGTGGGTCGGCGACATACACCGCCCCGTCTACCGATTGCAGGTGCGATGCTACGGTTTGTTGACCATTTCAACATTTTATATCACATTTTCATTTTCATTGGCATAGGGGGGGGGGGTGAGATGAGGTGCCCCTTCCAACTACAATGCAGAATTTAGTTTCAAAATTGTATGAAAAAATCAAAATCATCATCTAAATCTTTGCTATAACTCGTTCAAATTCACCTATGTTTGACTTTCTTTCATTTAACTTTATCATGACAAGAATTTTTTTACATCTCGTTCAACTCCTTTCTGAAAATCCCTAGAATGTCCCTAGAATCACCTTGCCCAGCTATGATTTCAATGACTGTTTAGATACAGATGAATTAATTTGAGGCCAACCTTAGTGCCAGGGGTGTATCCGGGGGGCTCCAAGGGCTCCAAGGGCTCCGGACCCTCTTTTTCGAAAACCTTTTGACAAGTTTAGTTAGTTTAGTGCAAATTTGGCTGTTATTTGGAAAAATTGTGGCTTGGACCCCCTCGCTTTACGGTCGGGCCCCTCCCCTTTTCAAAATACGCCTATGCTGAGTGCCTTAAACCTTAAAAATTAAAAAAATCCGAAAATCAGGAGAAAATCAGGACAATTTTAGGTTTTAGGTTTTGGTTGGAAAGAGATGGAACTTTTTAAAGAGACACCTAAATTAGCAACGACTTTAATCTTCCCACACCCTAATTCTCAAATTACTTCGATTTCTGACAACAAAGATAGTCAAGATAAACCCGGGTCGTAGATGAGGTCATGGACCCAATTGTTCTTAATGTGACGATCAAAGCAATCTGACACTTTGTTATTCATATTTATTATTTTAGTAACAATTTGGACTAATATGTGTCATAATCGAAATCCGCAGAAACCAACCAAAATCCTAGGTAAATTGTTGGGTAAAGTAGTTTGGTGACGGTACCCGACACAATAATGCTAACACAAAACCACGATTTTCCCTTTTTTAATTTTGAAATTAGTTTTAGCTACCACAAATTATTTCACTAAACTGCACCAATGGTAGATACACAACTACACAAGTATGTAAGACAAACGCCATCACTCTCTGTGTAGGCGTCTTGAAGGATGACATGACACATCTTCTGCACGCTAACGGCTTGCCCTCATACCGCAAATTGAATCATTAATAAAAACGTATTCATTATGCTTGTATTATAAATATAGATAGTTCAGAGGAGCAGATAGCTTGTATTTTTGTGATTACTTATCCGGGTGTCTCCTCTTTAATTTGGTAACAGCTACGAAAGCACTAAGGGTCCGCTTCGCGTGGGAATTATAGCTCGTTATCGTGCAAAATATACAACACAACATACACAACTGTTCAGCAAAATCGGAGACAAAAAAGTTTTTGGTTTCCCTTGGTCCCCCCTTGAAAAAACTTAAAAATTTAAAAAATTTTAAATTTGTAAAATTTCATTTCAATCAAGCAATTATATGTTGGAATGCACCCACACAAAAGTTGAGGTAAATTGGTCAAGTTTTGAGAAAGTTAGCATCAAGTAAACTATCTCCTCCACAATTGAGGCTGGGGGGGGGGGAATTGTTTACTTGATCCACCTAACTTTGTGCACACAAACCCTGCCACATGAGCAACACAAAACACAAAACATGCACCTTCTTTCCTAACAAAAATCTTCACCAAACACTAATATACACATGTCGACCTCACTAAAATAAGAATTACCAGAACTTCCTTTATTACCTCATATGGCAAGCATTTATAGAAGCATGAACTATATTATATTTCTAAAGGTCAACTTCTGTATTTTCACCAATGCCTTCAGTTATATTGCTTTCACGATCACTGTCCCTGATATAATTTTGAAGTTTAGTTGTGTTTCAGGGGCGACTTTTGGTTTCAGTTTCTGTTTTAGTTGGCGATACAATGGCGTTTTCGCGCAACGAGTTAAACGAGTTAAAATAGTTAAAATTAACTCAATCCTTTTTGCGCACAGGGTTAAAAGAGTTAAACAGTTTATTTTAACTCACTTGCAGGGTTAAAGGAGTTAAAATGTTTTAACTCTACTCTTTTAACTAGCGCGCGAAAAGGGCCCAAGATAATTTCAATTTCAGTTTAAGTCTGAGGACGCAAATAGTTAAGTTTTAGTTTCAGTTTCAATCGGGAACTCATTTAGTAAATAAATAATAAATAAAGCCCAATAAATACTTTCAGCTTGTTTTACCGCGGACTGCACCAACAAAGTTTTAGAATAGCTGCGGAATAGCAGAAGACTAGCTACCAGTTCGAGTTCCTCATTAGAAAATAGAACTTACTCCTCTGCTATTCTACAGCTTTTCTTAAACTTATTTGCTAGTGTTACTTTCAGGCAGAGTTTCAATTTCAGTTTCGGTTCATTCAAGAAATAGCTGTTTCTAATCGTCAGAAATGATAAAAAGCAGAAAACGCTGCTTACTTTGAACATCAACAAAATAGCTGATTGAAGCCTTCAAATATTCATGTTTTACGGCCGTTTGCACCAAATGTGATTAACTATTTGCTAAGCACTTGCTAATCCGAAGACCAAATGATCATCTAAACAAGTGCTAATTTGGAGCATTTGCTTAGCAACAACTCCGTGGCACCACATCTGATTAGAAAGTGATTAACAGATCATCAGTTTAGCAGTTGCTTAGCAAATGGTTAGCACTTAGCATTACTAAGAATTGACCAATGAAAAGGCTGGATTTTTGGATTTGGACCAACCACCTATGGGGATTTTATACCATTATCATGTGATTACAAGAACTGCCGTATGTGCTAATCACTTGCTTAACTTTTTCTCAGGACATACATCAGCAATCTTTAATCGAATCAATTTTTGTGTTCGGTTGATATAATCCCTGGCTGGGATGAGTTGCGTTGTTGTGTTATCTATATGAAACTAAACGTGTCGGATATTTCTAAATTTCAAATGCTTGAGAATCTTAAAAATTTATCTCGTTACACATTAGCGTTACAAAATTGTTGGCGAACTTTTTTATTTGGTTTCTTGCCATTGGGAGTAACTTGGAGAATCTCTAAAGTATCCGACAAGCATTCTCGCCATTACGGTTTGACAAGAGATGATAATAAATTCGAAAAATCACCTGGAATTTCGCAGTTACAGTAATCCTCCTCCAGAATAGAATGAAATATTTGCTTCTTGTGCACTTGATTAGCATCTGCTTAGCAGTTGGTTAACTTAATCAGATATGGTGCAAAGGAGTTTGGGATTGAGCATTGGCTAAGCAATTGCTTAGCACAAAATACGCTAATCATTTGCTAATCACATTTGATGCAAACCAGTGTTAAGGAAAGCCTGAAACTAGTATCAGTCCGAGTTTAAGGACTTTGCTAAAGCTAAGTTTCAGTTTCAGTTTCAGTCCTCCTCCCGGAATAATCTTAGCTTAAGTTTCTTTCTGCTTCAGTTACCGAAGCTGAAACCTGTACAACCTGAAACAGCTAGTTTCAGTGTCAGTAGGGTTGTGCCAGGGCCGTGAAGCGGGCTTCGGGCTCGGGCCGGGCTCGGGCTCGGGCCGGCCCGATACCGGCCCGGCCCGAGTTTTTAATGAGACGGCCCGGCCCGAGCCCGGCCCGAGTTCTCTGTTGAGCCCGGCCCGACTCGGGCCGCTCGGGCCGTTCGGATCACTCGGGCCGTTCGGGCCACTCGGGCCGTTCGGGCCGCTCGGGCCACTCGGGCCGCTCGGGCCTATCGGGCTTTCCGGGCTATTTGAGTAGTTTGTCATTACTGAAAAATATTGATTTTTTCGTTGTGACTTGTGGCGTGGCTTCCTTTGTTCACACACTGTTGTCTTCTTCGGTGCTTATACACGCAATACCCATACATACATACATATCAGAATTGATACATTTGATGCAAACTATATATACACAAGTTCAGAACATAATTCTACTATCAAAATTAGCAAGCAGATTGCGAAATGCTAAACTTTATACAGGTTTTTCTCTACCTGCATTCTGCAAAACGTTATGGATTAGTTAGCGGTAAATTGTCTTCTAACAAACATTTGTATGATTCAGAAGTAACTATTTTGGTACTCTGCTACGGGAGACAAACCCTGGTCTGGTACAAGGAAGCTAACAAGTAAAGCTTTGCCAATTTCCCACTTTTTAGTCAGTGGTCAATTGTGTTTAAATTTGCTACATATAAGCTGTGTGATGATTTATTTTTATTCTTTTTTTGGATGATTCAATACTTAACCGAAAATCTTACTTACGATTTACAAGATACATAAACTTTATAGCTCCAGTATGTGGTCACAAATTAATGCTCAGAGCATTATCTCAAAATTATGAAATGAAAAGCTACTAACAATAGCTAATGTTGCACTGAAGTTACAGCTAATCGAACCATGAAATTTCATTTTGTGTTTACCGATGCGTAATAGGTAATAAAACTGCTCGGCAAACTGGATGTGATTTGAGCCATTTTTGGGCCTCTCCGCACCTGTCGGGCTATATTTGGGCCACTTGGGCTGCTCGGGCCGCACTCGGGCCGTTCGGGCTCTTCGGGCCGCTCGGGCTCCTCGGGCCGCTCGGGCCGTGAATCGGGCTTCGGGCTCGGGCCGTGAAGCGGGCCTCGGGCTTCGGGCCGGGCTCGGGCCGGGCCAGCCCGGCCCGAAGCCCGGCCCGAGGAGGTTGGTTGGCCCGAGCCCGAGCCCGGCCCGAGAATTTTCTTAACGGCACAACCCTAAGTGTCAGTGCCTGAAACATCACTAGCTATTATACACCGGTCACCAAATCATTGCATTGTTTTTATGTTACCTTTTCAACTTTTAAGTCTCAGTTTACTCAGAAGCCATTATTTTTTCCATATTTAAATATAAAATTAGATTTGATTATTCAAAAATTTCCTTGTTTCAGTTTCAGTTGCCGTATCAGTGATAATTGCCCTGATCATAACCTTTAGTCGAAAACGATCCCACAACGCTATCTGCGCTTTGCCGGCCAACTTTTGCCAGGATTTCCTGAAAATCGCCTGTTTCTCCCGGGGATTTATTCGAAGCAAAATCTTTCAGATCGCCTTTATCCTAATTCAGGCCCTAAGTTTGATAATCTTTCTGTTTATCCTGAGAAAGTGTCGTACAACTTTGGCATTCAATGCTTCGAATCAAGCACAATATTCGCTGAATGAAAGACTACAACTAACTCGTACAGTCACCATTACAGAACTGCTAACACCCATAGTAGTCAGTTTTATGACCGTAACCATTATTCGATCCGGAGTTATGGATTTGGTATTTCATTTCGGAGAAATCCGATTCGAAAACCGGTCGACTGCAATCGAATTTATCAAATACGGTCTCTATTGCTTGCATCTGGGCGCTTTTCCTGTCTACTCGCTTTGGATGCTTCGCTCGGCCCAAAGTCGATTTGTTCAGAAGTTGCCAAATCGAAATCGAAAGGTGGCCGAATCGTCAACAGAATCGGAGCTGCGATTTCAGCAGTTGGAAAAAATGTGGAATGCCAAAAACTAAATCCAAAAATTTACTGGACAACCTCCCGCTCCCCTTTATGTCCCAGAAAAGAATGCTTTAACAACGTTACCTTGCGACGAGCTTTTGCTTTGTAGTAATACTGACGATTTTAACCACGTAAACCGTTTGACTTATATATTTATAATAAAATGCTGTTTTAACTAGGAAAAATGTAAAAGAGAGTTAACTTAACATATAGAAAATAATTATATGGATAGCACGTTTAGTTACAGGAGATTGCAGCAGAATGTAGTCAAGCCTCCAGCGCTACAAAAGCTGTTCCCCGTCCGGAGATCAACAGTGACTTAGTGTTTGAGTGAGGCCGGCCAGTTGGAGCCGGGCTATCGGCCGGGATGCAAATCAAATCAACAATCAGAAATTTACAATTTAGAACAACTATTAGCTTAAAGCGACTCCAAATCTAGCTACGCATACACTAAACTGAGCCACGCTAAATTAACTAGCTCACTGTTAACTTACTTCTCTTACTGTAGCTAGAATATGTACTAAATAGTGCGTTTTTAATTCACAACAAATTAAAGTTTTATTGAATGACAATAATCAAAATGCTCTCGGGCTCTCGACCTTGGAAAATGTCAACATTTACCCTTGGATTTAGTTTCGTGCTCTAGTCTCTTTTTCTTCATCGTCCTGCTCAAGCGCCGACAGTACTAAGAACAAAAATTGGACATTAGTCAAGAGTTTTAGTTTTGAAATAATATAAATTTGGAACTTTAATTTGTCAGACTTTCATTAGTTAGAATTTTATTAGCCATTAGTTAGAATTTCGTAAGCCAGAAGTCGCTTGTCATAATTGTTTTTCTGGCGCAGTCTACCACGATTACTGGTCATGAGGTTGATTTTATAATTAAGAATGTTTGAGTGTGTCTCTCCAATCAGCTGACATCAAGGAAGTTGTTCGCGAAAGAGTAAATAGGAGCAAATTGAGGTAAATTTAACTCTATCCTTCTCATGAAATGTTTAAAGAGGTAAAGCTCAAGCTTGAGTCCTCCTCTCCTCCTTGAACCACTTTTGCAGTTAAATATTATCCTTGTAGGTAAATGGTTCAACTTGGTCTACAAGTGAAGCCAGTTTTCTACCTGACCTTGAATGTTTCAGGCACTGAAATTGGGTTTCAACTTCAGGTCGTACAGGTTTCAGTTTCAGTCACTGAAACTATTTTGGGAGGAGACCTGAAACCAGAGTTGGAAGTGGGTAGCAGGTACCCACGGGTACCCGCGGGTACCCGCGGGTAATAGAAATTTTGCTACCCGCAGGCTACCCGCGCGGGTAGTTGCGGGTATCTCTTGTTGATATATTCACTAAAATTCTAACACTTTTCCGTAAAGTGTTCGGAAAAAACAGAATTCATGTTGATGATTTCAAAAAATTCGCTAATTTTGGCTGGGTGCCTTTCTCCACGACTACTAATTTCAGCGCATGATTAAACTTGATTACACTTGTTCTATTTGGTTATATCCAGAAACGCAATCATAAGCTATGTTTTGTTGCTAATGTTGTGATCCTACAGCATGTATATACTGTACATGGATCGAGATCTCTACTTGCATTTCTTGCTTTCAGTTAGCAAACAAACTTAATTTTTCAGCACACAGTTTGCTATACGTTATACATTTTTGTTTACGTTCAATGTTTGCTTTACGTTTTGTTATACATTTTTGTTATGCTACACGCAAAGCCTTAAATTTTATTGTAAGCATATGCGCCTCAGTGGATGGTACTCTGCAACCTTTTAAAATTGTTCGAAACTGGGAATGCTTGCTCAAAAATTTTTCAAACTAATATTATTCTAGAAAAGTCCTATGGCTATTCGTGGGTTGTAACAGAAACAAAACTTTTAGTCGTACAACATAATTTTTTCTTTTCTGGATTCGCCAGATATTTTGACTGGAACATCGCTGTGTTTTGCTAAAAATCGCCCAAAGAATGTTGTTTTTTACGAAAAATCGCTGTTTATTTAAAATTTGCAAAAATTGGTGAAATAAGCAAATTTAGCTTAAAAACTGCGTTCTAACAAAAATTGCTTCCACAAGTACACACATTACCATTAGGGGCAGTTAAGTTTTACTGTGACCTCTCGTTCTGGTATGTTTACGTTATATTAATCTTACAGCCGCTTCCGATAACTGTATGTGCTTTTGTGGAACTTTGGACAGTCTATCCTAACTCCTTTGTTGCTGTTCAGTTTGTTGCTATATGTAGTCATCTGTTGTCATCTGCAGTTGTAGAATTATAACGTCGCCAAAAGTTTCCAGGGTTTCTGCCCTCTACCAGGCTAAATGCGTTTTCGAAACAGTGAACAATGCATAATTTTCAGCAAATTACAGACTTTGATCATTTTTCAAAACCTTGAGATTTAAATTGACTAGTCCTATATTTCAGCAACCCATCTCAATACACTATTAGGTAAAGTAGTTTGGAAGCTTTAAATCAAAGTTTGTTTTTAATTATAGACAGTTTTTGATAAATTTAACAACATAGTATTCGTACACCACTCGAAAATTTTTGCGGGTATCTTGCGGGTATCAGTTGGCTGCGGGCCGCGGGCCGCGGGGCGGGGCGGGGCGGGTACCAGCGCGCGGATAGCGAGGCGGGGCGGGCTGCCAAAATGGTACCCGCTTCCAACTCTGCCTGAAACTGAAACTATTTTAGGCCGTCGACTGAAACTGAAATTAGGTAAAGACCTGAAACTCAATCTGAAACTAGTTGCAGTCTTTTCTCAAAACATGAAACTTATCAAGTTTGGAGTGGACAGTCCTGCGGTAGTCGCCCGCCACTCGCACACGAAGCTGTAAAAATAAATCAGAATGGACTGAATCTTTATGCAATTACTAATCTTCAAAACATTGCCTAAATATATACAGATTCTACTTTCCGATCGAGGTGCACTCTGCTCAGAAATAGCTAAAACGAAGACGAACTATGACGCAGTTAGTTAGCTATAATCTTGCCAAATTTTTGTTTGAAGGTTTTAATACTTCACTATGTACGTATTTAAACAGTTAATTTTGCTCGATGCATGTTTTAGAGTACATAAAAATGCGAAAATGTCCAAATTAATGAAGTGGGTCGACAAAATCTCAGTGGGTCGCGGGTTAGAGGTCCGCGAGTCTCGGGTTCCCGCGGTTCAGGAAATTGCGACCCACTTCCAACTCTGCTTTCAGTCAGTACATATTTCACGTTCATGACCGGAATCTGGAAATTGTAGAACTCGATGCTAAAACTGCAAAAATTCGATGACTGAAACTATTTTGATTTGCCGTCTGAAACCAAAATTCGGAAGGAATGGAAGATTAAACAACGCTGAGCCTGAAAATAACATTTTCAGACGATGCATTTTCTGTAATTACTATCATCTTGAACATATGCACATTGAATGTGAAACACTGTTTAGCTGTGGTGGTGTTTTTGTATGTAACAGAGAATACATTTCTAGTTCATACTAGATTTATAACTTGTAACATTCCAGTTTCACATAACTGAACATAGCAGTTAAGATTTGCTGCTAGCACTTTTAAAATTTAGACATGCTTAAGACATTGAACTAAACACACTTTTGCTGTTAATAATAATTTTTATTGAAGTTTGGCTGATGTTTTTGTTTTTGTCTAAAGTTTTAGGTTTCTTTCGTAAAAGTTTACTAGTGAGGGCTAAACTGAATCTGAAATTCCAAACAGAGACGTGAAGCTGAAAATAAATGGGCCGCCTGAAGCATCACTAAAGTGAACCAGTCAATTTACTGGCACTCATTCAACACCACAGGCTAACCAACTCAATCCCAACAATTACTTAAAAGTTTACTTCACCATCAACATTAGACAGACTCACAGAGTAACAATCTTCATAAAGCGACTAATCCAACAAGGTAACATAACAGATAGCTTTTGAAAAGTTTAGAAATTATGAAGACTTTCGAAAGCTTAAGAACTATATCCAAAAACTTAACTTTTACAGAAACCTGAAAAAACTTGAAACTACACTGCCTCGAAAGGAGCAGGAAAACACAGACAATTACTGAATTGAAAAACAACTAATGCAAAAACAGACAAGTGTCACAGCTATAAAATTCTGACGAGCTCTGAAACAAACTCACACAGAAGCGAAATCCTAAAAACTCAACTTTAATCACAAATGGTTATGACGATAACGAAGAAAAATTTCCAAATCTAAAAATTTTAGAAAACGCAAAGAACAAAGGTAAAAGGTGAGACTACGAAATGAAGTAGCAAATGATTTTCTCGGTTAACAGATTAACAACTTTCGGTCGTTTGAAACACACATACATACAAACAATTTAACAGTATAAAAATTATACAATTTCTATAGTACAAGTACAACACTAAGTGCCAAGAAAGGTACATGAAGAAATCTAGAATTAACAGCTCAGCCCTCATATTACATTCATTTACTATATACAATACATATAGGTCACGTCTCGGCCCAAAGGCTACCACACAAAAAATAACAGGTAGTTACATAAGAAGGTATATATATATTAAAATAGGCTATGTCTAGTTTGAAAGAGAGAGAACGGTAAGAATAAATTTTGGCTAAACCTGAGTGGTAACCGAGGAACCCTGTTCTGAGAAGACTGCAGGGGCAGGGCCCGGGCTCGGCCCAGTTGAGGAGGCAACAACTGGGGTTGAGAAAGCAGACTTTGGCAAAAGTGAGGAATCCGAGGGAGGAGGGGACGTCGGTGCCAAGGGAGGGGGTCCCTGTTGTTGTTCCGTAATGTCCGGACTGGATCGTCGAAAGGACTCCTTGAACCAATTTCTGATTCGGCCGGTCCCCGGACCGTTACCACCACCCCCGCGTGACTGTGAGCGATCACGTCTGAACAGTTTCACACTACTGTGCCGCTCAAATACCGTTCCTCCACCCCCCTTGCGTGGCGGGGAGTCTTGTCCACTCCCAGTCGAAGAATTATCTAGCGGCGGTTTACCACCCGCACCGCCGGGTCCAGAACCGGCATTTCCATTACTACTACTGCTACTACTACCACTAGTGCCCAGAAGGAATGACTTGAGATTCTCAATATCCGTCAAACTGGACAAAGTATGACGACGAGAATCCTTTCGTTTATCGGCAGACGTCATGGAGCTCCGACTTCGAAATTTGATCTTCTGCGAGATACGGGACATACCGGATTTGGACTCCTGACTGGGCGGGGTGAGCACGGCGGTACCGGGACCGGAACCGGTGGAATGCCCTGAAGAAGCGGAGACAGAGGAGGAGGGCAGGAGTGGGGGTCGTCTGAGGGGTGTGGCAAGCGAACTAAGCCGACAACTGGAAGAAATCTCCGCCGGGCTAGCCGTAGACTGATCTAGGCTCAATGCTGAGTTGGCGGTAGGTTTGGCACCGCGAGCAAGTGAATCTGGGCCGGCAGAGGACGGACAGCTGTGCTGATGCGGCAGGCCGTTGGTCAGGCGGCCCGCCGGGCAGGTAGGAGTGTCCGAGGAGCCCCTTGCCTGTGGCATGGGATGGACTACAGCCACAGCAGCGCCACCGCCACCAGAGTGGGTAGGAGTGGATCGTTGTTGCGGGCCGACGGAGCCGGAGTGGCCTGACGAAGGATGGTACGGATAGGGATCAGGCGGTTGGGAGGAGACACCGGCACCGAAATATTCATAGACCGGATAAAGGTTACTGCCGGGAAGCGGAGGACTTTCCGTTTCGCAGGAGGACGAGCCACAGCCGATCCAGGGCGGTTCAGAGGCCACAGAACTGCGACAGCCGGCGCTGGACATGACGGAAAATTCCACGGGCCCCTGGCTGGGCCCACCGGTGCCAGACGAGGCGGGTGTGGTACGGGGCAGATGGGGAGTGGTTGGGCTGGCATTGCTGGAATAGTCACTCAGCGGAGCGCCTAGGGACCCACTGCTCCGCGCTAGACTACTCTCACCCGCTGAGTAGCAGCCTGCATCCACCCCACTGCCCGCGTGCTGGTGCACTGAGGAGCCGCTGCTGTGCAGTAGACGTCGATAGGGCCGGTCACCGGACCGACTCAGGGAAGCCGCCGATCCCGTCCCGCCCTGATCATAGCCAATGGTGGACGAAGTGGTGGAATAGTCCGAGGTGACCGAAACCGAGTCCCCCGCAGCTAGCAGTCCCTCCACGCTGCCACCCGAAGAGCCCCCACCCCCTGTCTGAGACGAAGGGGAGAAGGTAGAGGTCGCCAGGCCGGCCCCGGTCAGGGCACCCGGTGAGGAGTGACGAATCAGGACCGGCGTGCCAGCCGACCCACCCGGTGTGGACTGTTGGACAGCAGGCTGGGCAGCTGACCGATTGGCCGCCGATTGGGCTTGGCTGGCATAGGACCGAGTGGAAGCATCAGCCTGAAACTGACGCACCTTTTCCCGAGTTTCCGGGCTGAGCACATCCTCGAAAAAGGCAGGATCAAGGCGAATCAGGGGTGAGTGGGGAGGTGGCTGACCGAGACTAGGCTCAGAGTGGACATTGGTCAACAGGCCGTGCTGGGCAGTGGCCGCGTCCGGCCCGGCAATAAAAATCCGGCGGGCCGAATAGATGTTCTGCTCCCGCTGTCGACGAAGAGCCTCCGCCACTGCCTCCAAATCCTGATGGGGGCTGCCTGGGGAACCCTGGGAGTCGGGCCGGGGAGAGCCCGGACCGCCCCCAGCTCCAGATGCCCTGAGGGCAATTTCCTCATCAATGTTCCGTTCAGAGAAGGCAGAGCCAGAGCCGGCCCCTCCACGGCTGGACTTCCGTCCATTCCCACCATTTGCGGTTCGATGGTGCGGACTGTTGCTGCTAGTGGAGGGCGGCGGGGGGTGCTGCTGGGATGGCAGGTCGTCCGAGTCCACGCTCCGACCACTTTTGACGAGGGTCTTGGAGCCACGGCGAACACTGTGAATGGATTTGGACAGGCTTTCTTTGGTCTTTTCCAGATCTGAAAAGAATACAGAGAATAGACAGAGAGTGAGGGAGAAAACATATAAACAGCTATTATACAGCAGAACGTATTTTCCGAACAGATCTCAGAAGGAGCACTAAAAAACATAGGGTCAACGATCAATCCAACAAACACAATTATTTCATGACATCTGCTAGTGCAATCAATGTGCAAAACTCTTGCTTACAAATACAAACGAAACTATGTAATGGCATCGGCAGGTTGAGCAACCCCCAAAGGTATTTGCTTCCATTAGGCCGCTATTTCTAACGGTTAAGTCAGTACAAGCCAGACACAAAAACCTAAACCCACCCTCCTGGGTTCGAATGACCCGTTTCAGCAGATCATTCATATCGGAAGAGGAAGCAGAGGCTGACCGGCTCAGCTTTGGCACATGTCCGTCAAGGACGGGGTCGGGCGGCCCGCTCCTCGTCTCCTGGTCCAGCAGCCAGTCCCCCTACAGACAAACAGACGAAAAAAAATGATTGCATACGTTTGTAAGCAGAAACAATAATTTATTCAAATTAATGTGAAAATTTAAATCAATTAAGCAGACAGGCAGTCACAGGCGTAGATAGAAAAAAATTCGGGGAGGGATGCAAAAATAATGTTCCGGGGGTACGGGTATGGAGCCCTCCAGAAACTAAGAAATTTTTCTAATTCGTGACCTTTGTGAAATTTCTTACAGAGCAATCTTTGAATTTAAAAATATCTAAGGGCTGATACGTTTTCATGCACGAAGATGATGTCAAGCTGGTCTGGTCAAACCAACCCATAGCAAATAGGGTATTTGATTATTTGATACTCATTTTGGCGTGCCAAACACGCAATATGATGTCACAAGACAGTATTTCGCGACAAAATGAAGGCGGCGAGAAAATGTTTTAAAAATGGGCCTTATACACACATAATATGGTACTGAAAAAAGTCTGGGAGGTCTACAATTTCTGAGGGATTCTCCCATCTCCCAACCCCCTGGCTACGCGCCTGCACGTAGTTAATATCCTAATACTCTCAAGGATAATTATTATGCAACGGTGGAAACAATTGTGGCTACTGGAAGCAAACTCCGAAGAGTAGTGAAATGGACTGACAACATGTCGGATAATAAACGAAACAAAAGTTCGAATCGGCTGACTGATTGTTTCTACAGTTGAACCTAATTTCCTGCTACAAATTTCACAGGTTTTCGTTGACTTCGCTTTGCACAACACTAACTTGAGGAAGCGAAAGAACCAAACTATGAATCCAATGCGGAACGAAAAAACGAAAAGTTCCTGCCACATAGGAAGTGGGCAAAGACATTGAAAAAAGCAAAATAGAAAATGCTAACAAGGACACTTACATAGAGCAAGAACATCTCAATAATTTTGACCTGATCCGACATATGGGTTACCATAGTAGTCATGGAATCACCACTGGGACGGACCAGTGAGGGGCCAAACATCAAGGCCAAATTTCTAGCCTCCATCTGAAAAAAGGAAACAGAAAAGAAATAGAAACCAAAATAGCAGAAAATCGAAATTTTATACGAAAAAAGAAGACCTAAAATGTTAAGTTTAATCTTCAAACTCGGTTTTTAAGACAGAATCAATCTACACAATCTCTTACATGAATCGTATATATATACGAATACGTACCTTATTAATGTCACTATAGGCCACCACTTTGCGCAAATGACGAATCAAATATTTCAGGGTTTCAAAGTTAGACTTTGGCAATTCTTGGAGCTAAAAGGGCAAACAGTAATCATTCATACGAATAATATGCCCTCCGCGGGTAGCAGTAAGACTTACTTCAGAACCACAAAATGTTCATAACATAAAAACTGTGACATTTTGGTACAAAACAAAAAACTAAAAACTCAAAAAGTGCAGGCAATTTCATCCTGTCTCGTCAAAACAGAATTTCTGAGGATCTAAAGACTTGAGGTTCTAAAGATCTGAAGACTCAAATAATATACGTAAATTTTATTCTAATATAGCTAGGTCCTGGAGGATAAAGTAAAGCAACCTAAACCTCCATTGCATACCAAAGCTTTCAAGGCTTCCAAGCGCATAGGATGCGTGCCTAGGCGACTGGCCTCAATAAAGGACACATAGAGCTGATTGGACAGGAGCGGGTCGGGCAGACTGCGGAAAAAGGCCTTCAGGAGACTGCTGACCACATTGACGTCACGCCAACGAGTATCACGAAAGTCCACCTGTAAGACAAACACAACCAACAACAATCAAACAGACTGAAAAAAGATTCTAGTTCTCCAGGGAAAGTAACGTTCTCCCTGTGTAAGAGCGCTCACGCGCCCATTGGCTCTCTCTCTCCAGTTTAGGACTAAAGCTTTGCCTTAGTGACTGCAGGCATGCGTTTTTCATTATTTCTTTATGAAAAAAGATGATTACCATCCATCCTAATACGCGATGTCGACAGCGTATACTACATAAACAGCGCCAGGTGATCATGAAACAACAACAAACATCCTACATACAAGGGGGTTGAATATCAATTTTGACAAGCAAAATTGTTCACAAAGCGACTAGGAAAAGGGGGATTCAGATCCACCGAAATGATTCTAAGATGACCGGCCCACCGTGCCATATTGCACACAGCAAAAGCACCGCACTTACATGCTCAAATCCTTTGTTCAGACTAGCCATAAGGGTGGACACGGCCGCATTGTTGCCCGGTATACGATAGACGCCCACCGTCTCCAGACCATGGGCCTCCACCACTTTGACGCAGAGCTGAACCAGCAAGGGCACATACTGGAATACAAAAAAACAAAAACAAATGACCGGCACATTAAAGCACATTACACAGAGCAATGGAAAAAGTAGTGGACAAGACTGAACTAAAAACCCAATAGTCGTGAAATACGTGTATACATGCATAGTATTACTCTGGAGGTGCATGATTTCAGGCATTCACTTTCAAGGGGGGAATGAAGCCTTAATAACTGATGACTACAAGTATCAAGCACTCACTTATATAATAAACATAATATGTTTAGCTTTTACAATTGCAAAAAAATTGAACTCGAAAAATTTAAACAACTAGACGAATTATTTTTGTTGAATAGAAAGTCAAGATCTATTACGACACCTTCCCCACCCTTCCTTTTCTTCCAAAACGTTTCTATTTAATATAGTAGAACCTCTGTGATACTCACATCATCCGGGCCCGAGGTAGGACAGTCTTCAAGGCGCATTCCAAACATATTCTCCGGGGAATCTTTGGGCGAGGGTACGACCGGGCAGGAGCTGCCGCGATAGACATGCTTACGAATTCGTTTACGCAGACCACCGCCGCTACTGCTACTTTCACCTAGAACAGAGGAAGAAGGAGACAGAAAAATGGAAGCAACGATCAGTGTAGTATTGTAAAAAATTAACAAAAATATTAACAACGTAGAACTGTGTAGAATAATTAACTGGAAAGGAATTAAACTTGTGATACTTTGGTTTCTGACAATGCGTATATGTAGTAAACAAACCATCATCACTAGCCTGTAGCAGAACCGTTCACCACCATCTCAGTACTTCTCGGCTGCATCCCAATCAATATTGTACATACTTGTACATGTACACCACCGCAGTTGACGGACAAACTTTTATGGAATCCTGGCTTATCTTAGGTCAAAATGTAAATATTGGGGATGGCTCACCAAATGTGGCAATATGTTTAAAGCTTTTTCGAATTTTTAAGTGGATTTTAGGCTAAAATAGTGAAAATTTCGTTATTTCTCCGGCGAGGCCGGAAAAGTTTCTGAAAATTTGGGGAAAAATGGTGAAATGTGGCAATTTTTGGGGTTA
Source organism: Trissonchulus latispiculum (assembly GCA_030248195.1). Lineage (NCBI taxonomy): Eukaryota > Metazoa > Nematoda > Enoplea > Enoplida > Ironidae > Trissonchulus > Trissonchulus latispiculum. Next base: position 24,794 of record JASAND010021610.1, read on the forward strand.
TGGGGGAAGGTCGGAATTTATGGGGGCATTTCAATTTCATGGGGGCCCCACCCCTTCCCCCCAGTAAAATAAGCCAGGAAACCATCCTACTTCAGTCTTTCTCCCCTTCCCCACCCTAAGCTTCTTAGCTTGTCGACGTTTCCATTGATGCCAAGAAAAACATTGACTGAAAGAGCAGTTTTGATTGAATCAAAAACGAAATTAAAGCCTGCGACCACTCCTGGCATTTTTTGTGGTGGAGGGTGAGCCCCCCTTTTTTTTGGCATGTTCCCAGTCATGTTTTGGCAGTCACCCAAAAGTATCGAAAAATTAAGTTTTCGAGGTCAAATTTTCAATACAATTTTTAGCTAATGCTACTTTTTGCTAAAAATTTAAGTACATATACTTTGGGTGGGCTTCCCCCACTTTCAAACCCCTAAAAAATGAAAGGCCCTGCCCTCCCTACCTTCTCTCAAACGGGAAAAACAAAACAAACCTTTCTCTTCCTTCTGCTTTTCGCCAGACGTTGTCATAGCAGCCGGAGCAGCCCCCCGAACAATGAAACCACTGGAGGGGGTCTCCTCCATAGAGTCCGACGGCCCAGCACCTCCAGACTGAGAGGAAGAACTGGGGGCGGTCCCATCGCTGCCATGAGTCTGACCCCCAACAACACGACCCAGAAATCCAGACCGGCGGGTCTTGACGGTGGGAGAGGTGGACTGGAGATTCTGATGCGCTTCATACTTTTTAATAATCAGGGCCATACTGGTCTTTGAGAGGCCGTCTTCGCCCTGAAACAACAACCAGTAAACAATGCAAGACAAAACAAAACAAAACAATGCGAGTCTAGGCTTAGGCCCGGTTCACACTAGCGCACAAGCACAGGCACAAGACGAAAACGTTCACACTACGGCACCAGCATAGCTAATAAAATTTCAAATTCAGCCTTGCCACGCTTTCTCTTCATAATGTTCGATATTTCGATTGGCTGCTGAAATTGTGCTTGTGCAAAAAGTGAAACCGAATTCAACTCCGCGTTCAGCTTGTGCTTGTGCAAGTTTTCAATAGTGTGAACCGGTTGTTCCTGCGCTTCTGTTTGTGCGCTAGCGTGAACCGGGCCTAAGTGTCCATCACTGTTGTATATATACCGTAAAACAGCGGTATCCGCATTGCCCTTCATCCTAGACAGAACTTTTAAAAAGGGAGGACACCGTATGCTGAACTTGTAACTCAAATCGCAAATCGTAGTACAGGTTACCGGTGGGTTACACCACAATAGGAAGGAAGAGCACTTAGACCAAAGCTCAAAAAACCAGTCAAAAACTTAGCACACAGCTGAGCTCAAAAATCAGTAGAGCATGGCGGAAGCTTAGTAGAACAAAACAAACAATCACAAAAATAAGTATAGGTATATAAGTACGTATGAAGGTGAATTTGAACTTTTGTATAATAAAGAGGCAGATAGAAACAGAAAATGCAAAAGTTGTGCTTTTTCTCTGAAAGTAAGTAAATAACACTTGATGCTATATACTCACTTGCGCAACTGAGTATATTACGTACAATATATACGTCCGTAGGCTTACGTAATATGCGCTTTCGTCCACAAAGTGTCCTGTGTGCGTGTAGCTGGTGTATGTATGTATCAAAATCAGACTTGGGATATACTCAATCAACAACAGATGAAAAGTGAAACTCATCTTCGACTGTATATATATAGCATTAGCAAGTACGTAGATGCTTGAAAGCACATTCAAATAACAACAAGTACGTATTCATAAGTTGCACAGAAGTCTCGACAGAGCTAAGAGTGTGTAAACAAAATCTCAAACGGTAGCGATCTACAGAATACATATATATTGCCAGTCAACGGTTTAAAGATTTACACGAACTAGTTCCGGTAGGACAAATAAATTGAAGAAAGCTCAAATCGTATGAGTATATATAACGTGCACAGATATGATGTGAGGTACGTAAGCAGGCACGCAGCCGGGGGGGGGGCAGACCGCCCCCGAATTTTCAGTGCCATGTGTTAAGCCAGGTTTACCAGGGTTGGGCGAGACCGAGATTTTACCGAGACCGAGAACGAGACCAAGACCAGGGTACCGAGACCAAGACCGAGACTGGCCAAGTCTCGGCTTTTGGGCGAGACCGAGACCGAGACTGGGCATTTTAAGCATAAACTTAATTTCTTCCAGTTTTTGAGGCTTAGGCCCAGTATTAGGGAATTTAACACATAAACATACGGTTTCCGCACCTCGTCTGTTAATTTTCGTTGCATTGATTTAAAATTTTCGCTGAAATTTGATGTTTTCAAAAAACTTCCGGTCTCGGTCCGAGACCGAAACTTTTGGGTGAGCGAGACCGAGACCGAGACTCCCAACCCTGAGGTTTACACGGGCAAAGTGGAACAACCTTTTAGTTTGCTCACTGACTAAGATCAGGAGTAATTTGTCCGTGTGCACTGGAGAGCAAACTGAAGCAAACAAGTTTGCTCTTGGAGCAAACTTGTCAATTCGAACAGCCAATCAGAATACAGCTGACGACTGCAGCGTTGTAGGAGCAGACTGCTATAGGCACAACAGGACTGGTTGAGTCCTGGTTTGCTGTGACTTGCTTCGACAATAATTGCAGCTGGCCAAATTTGCTCGTGTAAGTCACACCAGCCACAGTTTACTCCGATCAGAGCAAACTACAGTTTGCTCGAATTTGCCCGTGTAAACCGGGCTTAAAACGCCAATTTTTCAAAACGCTTAAAATTCTAACAGTAGCGTAGCGGCTTGGAATTAAGAAAACTCCGATGCGCAGAAAGACAATTAATATGCAAAATGCAAATACACTTATGAAAAAGAATGAAAAATAAGGAAGCAGCGCCCTATGTGAACACGTTGGAAGAGCAGGCTTTTTGCTACCAAATACTAATTTTAGCACTTTCCTGCAAAAAAGCTCCTCCCCCCTAATTCCCTCGGGGATTATATACTCACCTAAAATACCCTGGAACTGAGACCAAAAATAGCATTGCATAATGAGGAGGGAACACGTAGGTAAGAAAAAGTTTTGAAAAAATGCAAACTTCGAAATTAGACTATAATCTAACGGTCACCTCAGCTTTAAACCAAAAACTACGACCTCAAAAATAAAAACCAAACCAAATTACAATAACCTTTCTCGATTCTTAAACACAATGTCTAAGTATTCATAATAACTAAAGTAAAGAAATATATACAACATTAAGTCTCTTAACTACTTTCCGGCCAAAGTGAAACACATCTACAAACACTAGTCTATCTATTATCACAATCACACACATTTTAGGAGCTTATAGTATACACACAATAACACCTCCAGACATACATATTATTGTTAAGCAAGATGACCCTAATTTCCCTATTCAAAACTGCGCTGCGCACAGCAAAATAAGCGCTGTAAAATTAAAGTGCCATCTCAGCCTGCAACTTTTGCTAGAAAAAGACGCTCTGAAAGGGAAGGGGTTCGCTTCTTTCATAGAGAAAGGCAGAAAGAGTTACACAAAACTGTCACCATACAATCTATATATATACCACCCACGTATGCACTACGTAAATTACACATGCTATTAGTGAAGTATTTTATGTACACGTATACGTACGTACGTATATATACATAGTGTTTATAGAACGTAGGACGAGGAACAATGCGCACAGTCATTATACAACTGCGCATGACAATTGCGCGCATTAAACGAATTTAAAAAAGCAAGCAAAATTGTATGTGAAAAGTCTTAAAGTCTTAAAAAATCTTAAACAATAGAAATCGGAGGCAAATATGATAACAGCAAAAAACGGATCTTTTTAACTTTATCCCCCCCCAACAAAAGTTGGTAAACTTCAAAGGCTGATTGCAAGAGATCAACAAAACTTTAGAGCATGATTTATACATCGTTGGAATGCTCGAGATGTGCTCTATTTAATGGTGTAAAGCAGTTTGCTGTCGTTTGCTGCATATAAAGTTAAGCTTAGAAGACTACAAAAAATTGTAAAAAGTGGTAAC
>JASAND010021611.1:0-38322 GCA_030248195.1 Trissonchulus latispiculum
GTAAGCAAGAAACACCATCAGGGATGATTTGAGGGAGGGGAGAGGTCAAATACGTTCCCCTGTAAAAAAATTCCCTGATAATGAATTTTCTTGTGGCTAATGTCTATTTCTGTTTTATTCTTTTCCAGACAGTATGGAGCGTCCGGCCAGTCTCACTGTGGAGGTTTGTGGCAGCTGGTCAGACAACGATTTCCTATCCTATGATGATCAGGAAGGCCGACTGCGCGAGCGAATTGCTGAGGCGATGCTCGAGCAACAGCAGCAGCAGCAGTTGCAGTCAGGGCCAGGGAGCACCACCGGACCGCTTTATTCGGGAGGTGCCCCCCAGGGGGTGCTGGGGCGATATGGGCCCGGGGTAGTCCCGGGTGGGTCCTCGGCGTCTGGCTCCAGCTGCTCCTTTGGTGGTCCGATTTCTGCCTGTGAGTTGCTTTTAAAAAGACTGTCTGCTTTGACTAAATAGGGCTGGCTGATCGTTGGGTAGGGGGCGAGTTAACAAGAGTACGTAGAAGTAGTGTTTAACCCCACCCCCCTCCTGTCTCTTTAAAATTATTTGTGGAGCAACCACTAAAGGAGACTGTTTACCATAAAAAAAATTTAGCATTCAGCTTACTGTCGGTTTTACGTGGACGTGCACACACATATACGTAAGATGCACATATGTAACACCTGTATATGCATTTGAGTTTCACTATTGTTTGATTGACTGATTGATTGATTGATTGTCTTAATATTGATCGACGAATTAATTTTGATGATCTTTAAATGGTTTTTTCTAATTTGTTTCTAATTTGTTTAATTTTTTTCTAATTTTCTAATTTTCTAAATTTCTAATTTGAATAAAGATTCCTTTTTTCTGTTTCAGCCTCTTCAGCCATGATAACGGCTCAGTTTGAGGAGCTGTGCTGTGATGATGCTGATGATGATGTCTATGGTGATAGTCAGATTGATGGGGACGGACCGGGGGACTTCGGAGGGGCGGAGGAGGGGGTGGGGGAGGGAGATAATGACAGTTCCTCGTCCTCTGTCGAGAATGGACTACACTTTTTGCCCGCTCTAGACTATTGATGAATTACTCGTGGGGTTGAGGGGCCCCTTATTGCGAGAGAGTTGCGCAGAGTAGAGTAGAGTTTCTGCAAAATGATAAAATTCATTCAAAGTTTTTACAAAATGATTTCATTCATTCAGAGTTTCTGCAAAATTATTTCATTCATTCATTCATTTATTCAAAGTTTCTGCAAAATGATTTCACTCATTCATTCGATACTTTTTGAGTTTTACTTAATTTCCCTGAAAAAGGTTGGAGCTACAACTCGTTCTTACCTCGACGCAACTCATTTAGCGAAAAGGTCCCTGAGTGAAAGCATGCAGCTTGATTCACTGCTAGGATTATGGTGATTTGTGGATGGTCGTAATGTTTTTGCTGGAGTACAGATGTGTATGCAGCTGTAACTAACTGGTGTGGTGCAATGTGGAGGATTTACATACCTAAATGATAGGAGTAGAGCATATTAGATTACTCTAAAGGCTGTGGTCATCAGAGCAAAATCTAAAGGAGGGGGAGTTTCAAAAGACATTTACATCGGCCTTTGGTTGGTAGTTAGGGTAATGCCGTTTCAAAATGTTAGGAATGTGGATAACCTTGCTACTGTCAAAGTTATAGGTCTTGGTTGTCTCCTACATAGAGGCCTTGCGACAGCACACCAGCTAGCGGGCGGGAACTGAAACCTAACGAACCAAACAGCTGTCCTAACTTAGGATTGGGTAGCCTCTTTACTAACTTTTATCTTAAGTTTGGAGAATTTCAGAGAATACATATGAGAATTCTTGTGAAATTATAGTGTACGAACCTGCTGCAATTTTTGGTTTACCGCGAAATTTTCATAACTTTTCCGTTTTTCTGTGTGTTTGTCGGAGTCACAATTGGAGCACTATTTTGAGTGATAGGAACAGTTTTGTAACAAACGCAATTGTATTGCTTTTTATTGTTTCTTATGTCAGTTCAGTCAGGTTTCCCTTATTTAATTATCTTTCCGATTGCATTGTCAAATGGTTGACACCAATACCGAATCCAGGATTTAATGTCGGGAAAATATTGCCGATGAAGTGGGCTGGAGGATGAGAAACCTCCCAAGAGGTTCAACAAATATTTGTTTTAAATTTTACTTATTTTCAGGTGGAAATAGATATTTTCTGGTTTTAAATTACCTACTTTTTAATAGGCGGAAATTGCCGGAAATAAGATATTTTGTGCGAAATTTCGGTTGCATTTTTCGATTTTTTGGATTCAAATAAGCAAGTTGGAAAGCTCTTTGTGAATTTGTATAATATTGTATAAACTTTTTGAGTTGTATATTTTGTTAATTTCTGCACATGCCTATATCCGGTAATTATTTATTGATTGTGTATATTATTGCTATTTTTATTATTATATATATGTTGTATAATAAATACTACTGCTGTATATATTATTTGCTAAGAATTAAAATGGTTTTAGTGGCGCTTTATTGATTATAAGAAAGACGTCCTTAGCTGTTGTTAGCAGTATTTTAAGATAAGAATTCTTGAATAATGGCAGTTTAAAGAATTTGCGTATTTGAATTATTTTTAGAGAGCTGGTCTACGGCTACGAAAAAACTGTTAAAAGGCCAAGCAGCATAAGCACAAGTGAAGCTGTTAAGGATAATAGAAATTTATTTTAAATATTTTCGTCTGTTGAGCTAGTTGTTGAAATCTGTTTTTATGAAAAGGAAAGAATCACTGAAAAATCTAAAATCTGAATTTTAAGTCTAGAAGTCTAGTAGAGTAAGTCGGACTAGAAGAGGTGCTGGTTCAAGTATTTGTAGCAAACTGCAGTTTCTTCGATTTGAGTTCAGGTCAGGAACAATTTTTATGTCGTTTAAAGCTGAAAATCAGCTTATTGCAGCTAAGTAGAATCGAACAGAAAGTCTAAAGGAAAGCATGGCACTGACAATTGTTCTAAAGTGTGCAAGGCCCCTTTTTAATTGCTGTATCAGTTTCAAGATTCTGTGCTCCAGTCCAAAACATTGCCTTGCGCTGCTGGAGCGGCTGAATTGTGGCGATTAGTGATGGGCACTGGATATCCGTTTACATTTCAGACAGTAATGAAAAATTAGCAAATTTTTGTCAAAAGATTGAAATATTTTAAAATACGTTTCATAAATTTCCCTGAAAATATTTTTAACCAAGGTTGTGGCTTGGCTCTCTAAATCAGAAGGAATCGATTATTTCTCTGTTTCTCGCCGAGATAATCTCATTTAAGCATACATATCAACCATGGGCTTAAAGTTCTGGATCTGGCGGATTAAGGCTATTTTTGTACAACTCAAATTTTATGCGGCGATTGTTCAGAAAATTGATTGCAGGCTAATTGATGTTGTGTCTCAAATTTGAATTTCAACTTCGAATGTCCTTTTAAAGGCCACAATATGCTAACCCGAACCAGCAGCTTAAGGGTTGTTCGCTTTCTCTCGCTGGACTATATCTACGGAACCTGGTTGTTTTATGCTGCAATTGATATTTTAAGAGCGTCGTTTGACAGCCTTGGTAACCTCTTCTTACTCGGGAAGGTTGTAATGAAATTGATTTTGGCTCCGGCGAAGGGTAAACCGGAGAATTTGTTACCATGTGTCGTTTTAACCAGTCCAGATAAGTCACCTCAAAGCTATTTTTTTCACTGGTGGGAGAGATGTTTGTAGGGCACTCCTCGACATTTTGGGTTCTCTTCCCTACTCTGTCCGGGTTGGGTCTTTCCCATTACCCCCCCATAGCTTCGTAGAAGTACTGAAGATGCACACTTTGACGGATTGAGTTGAAATTTGGTAAGGGTAGGTTTTCGGACCGGCTGATTTCAAAAATGCAAAAATTTTAAACTTAAAAAATTTTCGAACATTTTAAAATTTTAGTTTGGTAAGGGGGGACCAAGAGGAACCGAAAAATTTTTGGTCTTCGATTTTGCTGAAACGATGTATATAGGAGTTTTCGGGGAGGTAGTACACGAATCTGAAATCCGTTTTTCGATTTAGCTTTTTGTTAGCTCAACATAAGCTAAAGTTCTAAGCTTAAGATGTAAGCTTAGCCTGAGCTAACGAAAAGCTAAATCGAAAAACGGATTTCAGATTCGTGTTCTACCTCCCCGAAAACTCCTATATACATCTTTTCAGCAAAATCGAAGAAAAAATTTTTCGGTTCCTCTTGGTCCCCCCTTACCAAACTAAAATTTTAAAATGTTTGAAAATTTTTTAAAAGTTTAAAATTTTTGCATTTTCGAAATCAGCCGGTCCGAAAACCTACCCTTACCAAATTTCAACTCAATCCGTCAAAGTGTGCATCTTCAGTACTTCTACGAAGCTATGTGGGGGGATAATGGGAAAGACCCCTCTGTCCCACCCCCAGTTTTTTTAGGGTTTTCCCCTGCTCACGTTGAGAGAGGTGCTCCGAAACTGCTAAACTTTGCGGTGCTGGTTTTCATTCGGATATTTTTGACTAATACGGCTTTAGTCCACGGATCTTTTCAGGATAACCCCCCCGGCCCAAATTCCGCAAAACTTGACCAAATGAGCTGAAATTTGGTATGGGTATGTTTTCGACCACGCTGAGTTCACATATAGCAAAATTTTTCGATTTCGCGAAATTAGATTTTTTCGATTCGTAAGGGGGGAGGGACCAAGGGAAATCCGCAAAATTTTTTGTCTTCGATTTTGCTGAAATGTTGTATTCAGGGATTTTCGAGGTCGCAGAACACGAATCTGAAATTAGTTTTTTATTCAGATTTTCGTTTGCTCAGTAGAAGCTAAAGCTTTAAGCTTAAGATGCCAGCTTATATTGAGCTAACGAAAAGCCGAATCGAAAAGCGGACTTCAGATTCGTGTTCTACGACCCCGAAAACCCCTATATACATCTTTTCAGCAAAATCGAACACAAAAAATTTTTCGGTTCCCCTTGGTCTCCCCCTTACGAATCGAAAAAAAATCGAATTTCGCGAAATCGAAAATTTTTTGCGATATTTGAACTCAGCGTGGTCGGAAACATACCCATACCAAATTTCAGCTCATTTGGTCAAGTATTACGGAATCTGTGCCTGGGGGGTTATCCTGAAAAGATCCTAGTCAACTACGTAAATAGCTAAATCTTTCGAAATTACCTATTTTCACAGTCTTTCACATTCTGAGGCCAGTCCCGTACTTTTAGGGACCAAACCTCCATGTTAATTTTTGTTAATTAATCAGTGAATTAATCTTAAATTTTAACTTTATTTTGAGCTAATGAACTAGCGAATTAGCGAGAATGGGTTGCCGCTGCTTTTTCCCTTAGGGACATGGGGTTTTTCAGAAGAATGCAACAGTTTTTTACTCGTAACTTTCGCTGGACGCATTTCCCGAAAACTCCGCAAGCAGAAAGGTTGTTCAGCTCGACGACCTCTTTCATTTGAGTACCATATCGACCACTTTTGAAGAAATTTTTAAAAATCCGGATTTTCGTGAATTCCCGTATTTTCAGTTTTTCGGTCGTAACTTTCGCTAGACGCATTTTCCGAAAATACCGCAAGCACAAAAGTTGTTCAGCTCGACGAGCTCTTTCATTTGAGTACCATATCGACCACTTTTGAAGAAATTTTTAAAAATCCGGATTTTCGTGAATTCCCGGATTTTCAATTTTTCGGCCATAACTTTCGCTAGACGCATTTTCGGAAAACGTCGCAAGAAGGAAAGTTGCTCAGCTCGACGAGCTCTTTCATTTGAGCCCCATATCGACCACTTTTGGGGAAATTTTTCAAAATCCGGAATTTTCCGGGTCCAATATCTCGAAATCCGTAAATTTTCCGGGAATTTCGATTTCAGTTTCGAAATCAGCGCTATCGAATTACCCTATGACCAACTTTTAAGCAAAATCGGAGGCAAAAAGTTTTTTCGTTTCCCTTGGTCCCCCCTTACCTTTCTAAAAAATTCCGGGATTCGCCATTCCCGGAATCCGCGAAGTACCGAACTGCCCGCGCTTCCGGGAACACTTTAGGCCACCTTCAACTCCCTCTGAAAATTTCAGCCGGATCGGTCCAGCCAATCAAAAGTTAGAGGGGGGGACAGGGGTGGTAACGAGATTAATTAAACAGACGTACCCAGATGAAAGGGTTGCCTTTTTGTTAAAAAGCGGCAACCCAATAAATTCAATTCTTTATCTTTCTTGTTTTTGATGTTAGCCCGATAAGCCAAGTTGGCTAAAGGCGTCCGACACTGATCCCATATATACTCGGTGGTTCGAGTCCCAGCGAGTCCCAAAGCTTTTTCCAATCCGCTTGAGCAATGCACTAAGCCTATATCGGTTCGCCGTGAGCTCTAGCCAACCCAGCTATCCATCCTTAATTGGTCTGTTAATGGGTACCACTTATGTGGGAAGGTAACAGAAGACAGTGTAGGACATCTGCCTTGACCTCAATAATCCTCCACGATTGTAGTCATTTGTCAAGGCGTCTCTCGTGGCTCAAGGACTGAGCACCGGTACCCTAACCCTGATATGGGTAAGAGAATTCTCCTGGAACTAGGGTTACCTTTACCTTCCTATTATTCTTTTATTAAAATTTATTAATTATATGATTTTAGCTGTTATGAACAAGCTTCTGTCATTTGGTCGGTGACGTTAGAATTTTATCGGAATATCTAGAAAAATGCCTGGATTAAAGATATTTTGGCGACGATGGGAGATTAGTAGTGATGATTTTGTCTTCCCTGAAATCATTGAAGGAACCCTCCGACTGTTCTGGTAAAAACTTTTTTTCGTTTATACACATTTATAATTTAGTTTTAAATCTTAAGCTAAAGACAAAATAATTTCTGTTTTAGTCATTTTATTAGAATTCTTTAGTAATAGATCAGATAATTTATCCATTTGTTTTGTTGACAGATGAAAACAGTTGACACAGTTGTTTATTCGACTGCGAAAATCAAAACTTTTCTGACTTTTCCAATCTTTCAGTAAGTTTTGAATACGAAAAAATACCGTTGTTATTTGACCTCTGACCTCCTTTTTTTCATTTTCATCTCTCCTGCAGTATTTTTGCTCTGTTTCAGGGCCTTTATCATTCTCACTGTCTACCTGTCCAGTCTTCAGCAGCAGCAAGACTGCCTCAGCCCCGGCAACATTCATGCCTGGATCCTGGTCTGCCTGGGCTGTCACGTGACCGTGGCCTTTCTGGCCCTGGCTACGGCCTGGCTCAGTAGTCGCGGCACCCTGCGAAATGCCCGCCCCCGGCGTAACCTAGTTCATCTGCTCTATCCCAGGGTGCCCTTGGGCTTGTTTGAAATCCTCTGGCTGGTTCTGGGCACCAGTTGGTCCTTTGGCCTTCAGATGCCCGGCCCTAGCGGGCCCAGTTGTCCGGCCGCCGGCCCCCCACTGGTGATTCTGGCCAAAGTGACGACGGTGATTGGCTGGTTGGTCTTTGGGCTCTGCCTGATTGGGTTCTGGTTGGTCTTTGACCCACTGGGCCACCTGGGTGCAGACCAGATCAGGCTGACCACGCGGATCAAGCGTCTGTGGCAGCGCAGGCTGGCCTGGGCCTGTTGCTGTCTGGTCGGATCGGATGATTCGGCCAAATCAGCCTATCAGGATGTGGCCGAACTGATGGGATCCTTTTTCATTGGGACGGATCTGGTGCTGTCGGATATCTGGGCCGGCCTACTGTTGCTGGCCAACCGGGACTATGCCGTGCTGCAGGAACAGCACCAGCAACAACAGCACGCTGTGGTCACGTGCTCCACTGTCGTGGAGGATGGACCCGGTTCTGGGCCAATCAGCGTGACGCAGGAGCCGCCCCCACCTGATTGGATGAATCTGGCGCTGGCCAATCGGATGATGGAATTTGCCCTGGCAATCTACGGATGGCCCTACTATGTTTGTGATAACCTGCGACTGAAAGGCCTGTGTGCGCTGTGGCGTGAAATGCGCCTCCTAACAGGGTGTCAGTGTAATACGGTTCTGGTGGTGAAGGACAACTGTTGCCGGTGTAATACGGCTGCTTTCCGGCTGACCACTGGCCTACCCGAAACAGATCTATTCTATGTGTCCTTTCACAATCATGTCTATGAGGTCCCATTTGTGGCCGCCTTTGATCACCTCTCCCAGAGTGTGGTAATCAGCATTCGTGGCTCCATGTCCATGCGAGATGCGGTCACAGATCTCTGCGCTAACGAAGAATCCCTACCGCTGCCGGAAGGCTGTTCCCATCCCACCGGAGCTCCTGTCTCGGTGGAACCCACGGCGGGTGAACACCCTGCCACCCCTAGCTATCCTGAGATTAAGGTTCATAAGGGCATCTATCGCAGTGCTCAGTATGTGCGGGAAAAGTTGGAATCGGAAAAGGTGCTCTACGATATGTTTATCCTGCATCCGGACTACACGCTGACCATCAGCGGGCATAGTCTGGGCGCTGGGGTGGCGGCCGTTCTAACGCTTCTGCTGCGGCCCACCTACCCCAACGTTCGCTGCTTCGCTTTCAGCCCCCCAGGCTGTGTCCTAAGTGAACCGGGCCTGGCCCTAACCAGGGACTGTGTCTGCAGTGTGATTCTGGGTGATGATATGGTCCCTCGCCTGTCACTGCACTCTATGCAGCGCCTAAAAGATGACCTGATTGCCAGCCTGGACGCTTGCGATCGACCCAAACACGAAATCCTGATCAAAGGCTGTTTCCGGCTGTTCAGTCGATGGCGGGCCAGCGGCCAGCAACCTGGCCGGCCACTGGTCGAATCCGTGAATGCGGATCCGGAAACGCCCAATTCGGACGGGATCTGGTCCCCGGATTTGGGCGCCGAAAATGGGGGATTCAGCCCGATCCCACCACCCCCTCCTGCGGACCCGAGCCAACAACCCCTGCTTCGCGGAGGTCAGCATAGTGTCATTAGTCAGTATCATAGCATTGACTCACACCTATCCTCTGAACTGGGGAGTTGTACTCAACTCTACTGCCCGGGACGCCTTATTCACCTCCTGCGCCATCCGGATACTCAGCAGGTCTGGCGTGTCCGTTGGACGGGTCAGCATCAGTTTCGTAATCTCAAAATGAGCAGTTGTATGGTCTTTGATCATATGCCCTATAATGTTGCAGCGGCCCTGAGGACGATGAAATTTTCCGCCATAGAAAGATCATAGTGAAAAGATTTGATGGTTTTTAGGGTAGTCAAATGAGGCCATAATTTGTGTGGGGGAATTGGTATAGAGTTTATAATTTTGGTCTGACGTTTTTTCGCTGCGCTGTGTTTGATCGAGTGATAAAGAGGTTCTGGGTTCTGGATGTAAAGATTGGCGGTTCGGGTATCTGGTTGTCATTTTTTTAATTCTTGTGGCATTTTCCTTATGGATACGGATTGGCATTAAATGGATCTTATTTTGCTTTCCGGTTGGTTTTCACCAGTGTTTTTGCTCAAAAACGCGTGTAATTACACACTTTTTTCTGGAACATAGCAAAAAATTTTTGGCGAGGTGTGTAACATTACACATAAGATGTCGGCGAAAAACACTGGTTTTCACACTGACTGATTTTTGATTCCTGGTTTTGTTTTGTTGGTAACATACTGCAGCAGGCTCTGTATGTTCGTATTTATTGTTGTGGTTGCCTTGTGCTAATTTTGGTCTTCCTAAATTTCTTATATGCATTTTTGTTTTTTGTCAGTTCATGGAGGCAACTATCCCTCTTTTGGCCTTCACTCTTTCTTCATCTTTGTGCTAAATTTTGTGAAATTGTTTTTACGTAAGAATTTTCTATGCTGATTGTAATAACTTATATGAAACCCAATTTTTGTAACTTTAATTTAACAATATGTAAATTTAACCAACCTAAATCCTTCCTACCTTTGAGCTGCCTCCGACTGTACATGTGGCTTAAGGTTACGTGTTGGCCAGTTTGGGTTTTTGAAAGTGGGGGAGAGGCTCCCCCCTCCCCTCCCTAAGGATGGGGACGTGGGAGAGGGTTTTTCCAGAAGGGGGGGGGCATGCCAAAGGTGTATATATATATATATACCTACATTGTCAAAAAATGGCGACGGGGCTTACCGAAAAATGGAGGGGGGGGAGCGAGAAGTGGGCTTCCCCACTAAAAATGGCATGTTTTTGTCTTGCACTTGCACAAACTTTGCATTGCATTGCATTTTTGCGTGATTCCTACTATCAATAATGTTCGCTTGTGTCTTTATTCTATTTAGCTTTATGTACTGTATCTATATAACTGTGTCTTTAATTGTGCTTTTGCGTGTTATGCGTATTCTAGAATATATACAACATTTTGAATATACGTGTGTATTCCATTCCGTCTCCGTTTTGGAAGAAAAAGTTTTGCGCTCGATATTATCTGGAACACATTTGTATGGGGCTTATATATTCCAGGATATTGCAAATGATTTTTTCAACCCGAAAAGGAGGTCCAGATCTAATTTTTCTTAAAAAGACTCCAGATTTGCCCCAAAAATGATAAAATTAGAAAACTACTCCTGGATACGTCACTGCTTGTGTCCCGGTATTTATTTCTCGCTTTCACATTATGATTTTTAATACGTATAGTGTTTTATGTATACATACAAGTTTCTCTTATTTTTATGTATATATAATTATGATCAGCTTTTTGATGCGAACTTAGCTTATCTGTGATTGGATGGATGCTGGATAACCTGTAAATATTTGTGATGAGAAGCACAGGGAGAGGGGGAATAGGAGTTAGTGATAATCCTAAAATACGCGAAAAGTGCGAAAGCGAAAGTGAACTCCGGAAAAAATAGGGAAAGACCAGGACATTTCAATTCCTATAAAGTTTTTCTCCCCTAGATTATGGATAGCTAGCTAGAAAGCAGAAACGAAAATTATTTCTCCGCCAGTGAAACTTGAATCGAAATGCAGATTTTGTGCCCATGTTCAGCGTACTGGTTTTCCCTGTTTGTGCAATCTAAATCTAATCAAAATCTGAATGAAAATCAAAATAAAATTAAAAATCAAAATCTTTTGTCAAATTGAAAATTGTCGCGAAGTCTAAGGTTTATTCGACACTCGAACCCAGTATGTCCCGCCAGCTTAGAATTAATTTTTAGTTTTCTTCGTCAACTTTTGCGTCTTTGTCTGTGCTAGTGTTGGATTCATTCTGGAATAAGTTTTTATTTTGATTTGAGTTAATTTTTTAAAAGCTTGCTGTAATATGTTAGCTTATGTTTTGAAACTAAAAAATTGCTACTGCCGTTAGAGGGGAACAGTGGTTAACAAAGATTGTTTAAATTTTATTTTACTAATCAATTATGCTTGAACTAAAATACTTCTGCAATGTTTCTGTTTTTCCCGTTGAAACCAAATCGCATTGAATGTTTTTCGATTGTCTGGATAGTCAGTTGTATACTCTCCTCTTCAGTTGCATAAAGACTATACAACTTTTACGGTTCTGCTTTTTATTGCTCTTAAACTGATTAGACCTAATTACGGTGACATGAGACGTATGAAAGATGAGCTAATTTAGTTTTTGGGACGATATACCTTTCAATTAAATTATTGTGCTTCTGATATTTATTATTTGGCAATGGAAAAGTGTAATTTATTTAATCTATACGTTTGTAATATTTCGATCGTATCGTATTCTTATGTAGATTCATGATTTTGTTGTTTATTAAAACTGGCTTTCTGTAGAGGGACGATCGAAGTAGGGTATCGTAGATAGCTCGGTTCACTCTTCAATAGTTTTAAGGTTTAGGGTTTTAGGTTTAAGATTACGCAATTTGGTGGGAAGGTTTAAGTATATAGTGTCGGAATATCACGTGCTTTTTATATCAAAGCAGTCTGTGTGCGTTCAATTTATCAAGGATTTTAAAATTTAGTTGATGCATACGTAAGGAATAATACTATATGTATATGAAATTATTAACTAAACTTTCTATGCATAATGTATTAGCTTTAACCTAAATGCACAAACTGTTTACCTCGGCTTGCTTTTAAATGTTGAACCTTGTGCAGCGTCACCCGGGCCTTATGAGTGCAGAAATTGATTTTTTCGCTTTATTTTCCTGTACACAAATAACTAAGGACCTTTTCGCGAAAGAGTAGAGTAGGTTAAAACTGGCTCTTAGCTCCGCTCAAGCTTGATTTTCCCTGTTGGAACTCTCTTGAAAAAGATCTAGCTAAATGTATAACTCGTTTAGCGCCGCTTAACTACTTCGCGAAAAGGTCCATAGTTAAAGCACGAATTTAAATTACAATGTGAAGTATTGAAAGTGTAAATTTAAGGATTGAAAGAATCTAAGAAAAGACTTCCAGGGCGAGGAATAAACTACCGACCGAGTTTAATTTGTAAAATAATAAGGTACCACTGAGGAACTTGTTCTGAGAAATCCAAATGGGGTCTTCTAATTAGAACTAGAGAATTAGATCGTGTCAAGGTAAATGGTGTGAAGCGCTGTTTCTTGATTGGGTGTTGCCAAGTAGGCTGCCTGTTGGGGCCTTCAGCTTCGACGCTTCACTCCCACTTTTCAACTCTGACACCTGGGTTTTCCAGCACGCCGAGAACAGTCGCCTAGTTTCTGCTCGAAATGTCTTGTTAAATAGAATGTAAAAAATGAAATTGACACCATAGCTAAGCATGAACAAAGTCATGACCCAGTACATCATAAGGGAGCCGGGTTTATCTATGGTCATTGGTCCGCTTTTTCCAACCATATAGTGATAGGAGGGGGCGGGTATGGCACAAACCACAAACCCCACGAAAGAGTAGAACATCATTTTTGAGCCCATGGCGCGGCGACGCATTTCTTCCTTGGTTGGAGCCGATTTGGATGAAACTATTTTCAGATAAATAGCAATGTAGCTCGCCAGAATCACGATACAGGGCACATAAATAAAGGAAAAATCCATCATCATTTTCCAGGTTGACCTTCGCACATCTATGATACAGATTCCAAAGGTGGGCAGCACCGTAAAACCGCCCAGTACTCGACTGCCGGCCAATACAAAAATTATCACAAAAGTCACTCCCCAGACCAGGAAAATCCAGGTCGCCACTGCGGTTTTCAGGCTAAACAGTCGCGGATAGGCGAACGGTGCGAATACCGCGGTCAGGCGATTTAGGGCAATGTAGCCCTGGCCAAAGGAGGAGGCAAAAACCGGGACCCACATCCAAGCCCCAAGCCATCGACAAATCGAGTCCATGTGGGCCAAACCCTCAGGGGTAGTTGAACCTTCGGGACCGATGAAAATTGCCTGGACCGACCAGACGGCTTGCTGGGTCCAGCAAGCCGCTAAATCGGTGATCGCAAGCAGGCAGACCAGAACGTAGGTCACTTCGTGACGCAGCTTTGCAGAGGAGCAAATTACGGCAATCACCAGCACATTGCACAATCCCAGAACGAAGGAAATTAGCACATTGCCAATTCCAGTTAGCAGAACGCCTACATTTTGTGTGACAACGTAGCTGTGATTCATTCTAAACATGAAAGCAATTAACGACAACTTGAGTCTTAATGGAGAGTTGGTCGCTGACTTCGACTTTGTCAGTCATTGTGTGTAACTAAGATAACCGCACGTCCCTGAACTGCTTGGAGGATCATGTTTTCTATCCGTGACCATTTGTCTTCCTGCCTCTTGTCCACCATTTTTAATTGAAGGCCGCTAGCAGGGTTATTTTCTGGTTTTGCGATTGGCGTCAACCTATCGTCCGGTTAAATTTAAGTTGCGTCCCGTTAAGAAATTTTACCTTCACATGAAATTATGGCTTTGGCGTGCTTTTTGAGCAAAACTCGTTTTACTTAAGAAAATTAGTTTATTTCTATAAAGTAGCACGAACTCCGCTAATGATTCCTGAAACTTCCTGGCAATGGAATTGAGGAAGGGGAGTATATATATATGGGGCGGGACGGAATCCTCCAAAAGCTGACAAGTTTTTGAAAATCGAGACACGTTCGTAATGTTGAGTTTCAAAGCTTCGTTAGTGCAATTCGTAAATTTGGAATCAGTATCGATAAACAACCATGTGTATCACAGGTGGACAAGGGGGGGGAAAGGGGGGGGAAATTTCCCCCCCTCGGCGAAGTCGCCCACAAGGGGTCGCAAAATTGCTCCCACAAGGGGTAAGAAAATTGGCCACAAGGGGTAAGAAAATTGCCCAAAAAATAGGTTTTACGACTAAAATTTCCAAAAATTTCCCGGCTTCGCCGGAATTTTTCGCTTAAAATTACTATTTTTAGCTAAAAAACGTCCGAAAAATGTGTTTTAGCTTAAAAGTTGCTGTTTTTTGCTAAATATAGGCAAAAATAGCTTAAAAATCGCTTCCAAAAGTACCCCGAAGAAAAATCGCTCTCACAAGGGGTACCCAAATTTGCTTCCACAAGGGTCAGTGAAATTTGACCTCCCGTTCAGGTATGATGTGTATAGTATTGTTTAAAGGCAAAAACAACGAAGCCTAGTTTGTTACATTAAAACGAGGATTACGAGAGATTAGGATAGTCATCGCAAGACGCAAGATGTTTCGTGATAAGCTTTTATTGTAGTTGAAAAGTTTAGAAGAAAAGCCTGTTTTGCATTATTTGACACAGCCGTTCGTGTATTTTTGCTAGAATGCTTTTAGAAGAACTTTTCCAAAAAATCCAAAAACCCAGATGAACCCAAAAATTTGGATGTTCGGCATACTAATTTTATATGTTTTGAAGTTCATTTTAGGTATGCCTGAACTGTTTCAAACACTATATATAAACATATGTTCACGATTTTGCACCATGTCGTAAAGCTAATGGTGTGAAATTGGTGAGTTAAAAGAACCGTGCCGTTAATGAAGAAGAAGAAGAACCGTTAATGATGTGAACCTGAATTTTCTCCTAAAACAATGTTGCAGCTAGCATTGCTTACGTCCCGTAAAGAATTTTGGTGTCAGAATAGGGTTTGCGTTCAGACGCACTTCTGGGCACAAAAAACAGCCACGGTTTGCTCCTCAGTTGGGAATCAACAGTAGTGTTGGGCATTGGCCGAATTTTTCGTGGCTTGGCCGGACTTTTGTAGACGCTATTGGCCGGCCAAAAGCCAGCGGCCTCGCCCAACGGCCAATGACCGGCTCACGGGCGGCCAACGTGCAGTTTTCATGCCCAGATGAGAATTTTTCCTGCAGACTTCGAAACATTGCTAAAATTTTGCTGTTTTTCTTTATTTTATTTTAAATTATTAAAATAGATTAATTAAATTAATTCTTTATTTTAAATGGATAGAGTTGGAGCCAATTGTCCGGCAAGTTTGCGGATGAAGGCAGAGTGCTCGGTTGTTGGCCGGCCGTTGGTCAAACCGGCAAACACGCAGCACTATTGAATAGATGTGATAATTTTCCGACAAGCAATAGCAATATTTAGTTTGTTTTCAATATTAGCCTAAATCTTGGATTTTCTATAAAAGTTCTGCCCTTCCGTATACCGTTAAGCTTTAAGCCTTTCACACTTCTAAGCCAGAAGGTTTCAACATTTTTACCCGTATTATAGAATAATAATAATATTCGTCGCTACACGTATGCTGACGTGGGCATACGGTGGAGTGATAATATAAAAAATGGGTCAAGTCGGTCTTCGAAATCCTATTAGGTACTATGCTGTTTACGGTTTACCCTTCCGCATATTTTTTACTTGCAAACTCTTAACATAACGTTAACCGTAGAAAGGGCGCGCAAGAAACCCGATTCTCTGCAAGTGTAGATATTGTGAAAATCAATACGTCTAAGCTAGGCCGAACGTAAGGTCTAAGGTCTAAGTCAGGTCAAACGGCCTACGGACAATTGGCTCAGAAATTCTCGGCCGACGGCCAATGGCGTGGCCGGCCATTGGCCGCACCGGCCAACGCCCAACACTGCTCAACAGTTAAGAATTACTGAATGGAATAGCTCTTCACCCAATACTTATTCACCGACAAACTCATTTCCTAAAGGTTCAGATCTAAGTTTCAAATTAGTCGCTCCCTTTCTTCTGCTGAGCCCTTTCAAAAGATTCAACGTCATTTGAAACTGTGCAAATATCTTTTAGTAAGTGTAAAGGCAGACACCGAGAAATCTACCCTTTGTCCAAAAAGCACGTTCCCAATGTATATACCTAGTCCATAATTTTATTTTAACCGCTGTCGGATGCCGGTTGCAAACAAAGATGATCTACAGAAGCCTTCACAGTCTTCTGTTTGCTTCCCCACCTAACTTACTAACGTATGTAGTCACTGGTGGACAAGGGGGGAACGGCGAAGTCTCTCACAAGGGATTCCGAAAATGTTCCCACAAGGGGCCATAAAATTTGCCACAAGGGGTAAGAAAATTGCCCAAAAAAATAAGTTTTTGACCAAAATTTCCAAAAATTTCCCGGCCTCGCCGGAATTTTTTATCTAAAATCATTATTTTTTGGTAAAAAACGTCCGAAAAACGTTGTTTTTGCTAGAAATCGTTGTTTCTTGCTATAAAACCGCAAAAATCACTTAAAAATAGCCTTCAAAGGTTATGTATAGGAAAACTTACTGCTGCAAGGGGTGCCGAAATTTAATCCACACAGGGTCACTGAAATTTGATCTCTCGTTCAGGTATGAACGTACATAGTCCTCAAGGATCCTCCTAAGTCTAAGAGCGCTCCTAAGTTCAGATTAGGTACTCACTAAGGAGAATTGAATTTCCAATGATTCTACTAAACATGGAGTGCTATCCACCACTACTAAAGTTTCTCCAACCTTTGGAGCAGCGCCAGTCCGACCTACAAGGGAAGGTTTTTGAATCGAATTTTGGAGGTCTCCTACCTACGTCCTAGACAGCTTCCACACATCATCCACCTAAGTCTAACCTATTAGGAGGGCACTTAGGAAAGTATTTTGCAACGCGGCCCTCGTTATTTCAGTTCCCTTCATTTGTCGGTATCTCGGTAAGTACTAAGTGGTGTGGCTTAGTGCAGTAGAATCACCCCAGTATATGTTTGCACCGGATCCATCCTAGATTTGGATCGCGGTTTAAGGGGATATGTTTTTAAGGCAAACAGTTTAGCTACGGTTCCGGCAAAGCTGGCAGTCCTCAGAAACAGCCGGTCAAAAAAATTTTGGCCAGTCAACAACGGTGTACCTAATTTATAGAGTCTGTAGGATGCTATTGCTTTTACAATGGAAACAAGGCGCAGATTTCAATTTTGAACTCAACTTTTCCCAACTAAAGGGTCGGTTGTCCGACAGGCTCGTTTAAAAAGCGGCAAACAGCTAAGACAAGGGTGATAGAAAGGTCGTTGGAATAAAAAAATTAAATTTTATGGAAGAGGGAGGGGTGTCTCTCGGCTCGGAATAGAGTTAATGACTTGACATAATCATTAATTTAAGCCTTTGGAGTCTAGTTGCGTCTGGACCAAGGGTTACTGGATTAGTGATTAGGGACAGCGAAAATCTGTTAATCCTAAGATTTGTCAGGACAGAAAAGATGCATCTTGACAGTGTTCTGGACTAAAAATAGAAATAATTGTCTAGGAAAGGGGTTGTTTTCTATTGTTTTTGAATCGACAGTTAAAAAGCTATAATTAATAAGTATTTTGTTGAGTCTAATAGATAACCAATAGTACAAACTAGGAAGGCCAGCTTTTACACGTCACAGACGGAGATAATGGACAGGATAAGAAAGTGGATAATCAGTTTGCGAGTATATAGAATACGTTAGTGTAGAAATCCGTATGCCAATATTAAATGGTCTACCTGCAGACAAAATTGCAGCTATTTTTTGAAAAATGGTTTCCTGCAACTTAATGAACCTGGATATAGATATGATAGACTTAATTTCAATGAACTCAGGTATATTTTGTGTAAGTGTCTCCTTCCCCTCTGCTGAAGTTATACCTTGAATTGAAAACATTATTTTCCCTGAGCAAATTAGCAAAACTACCAATAGAAGAAATACTTTTGCCTTGTTGAATTAAAGAACTTATATAAATATCAAGAATTTTATAAGACTTAGACCTGACAATTGACTGAGTGAGTTAATGATGCCTGTTAAAATATTTTCTATGTTGTACACATAAATGAGAAAGAATAAGAAAGTCATGCTCCACCGAAGGTCAGAAAAATTCGGACCTCCAGTGGGGCTCGAACCCACGACTTTTTGCGCACTAGGCAAAAGTTTGTCTTAAATAATGAGTCTATCCATCTGTAGTGGCTATAGTGGCAAGTAGGGTTGTTTCAGTAACCGATTTCAGTTTCAGTTTCAGGTCTCCTCCCAACTTAGTTTCAGTTTCTGTTTCAGCTTCAGTGCCTGAAACATCGCTAATGGCTAGCTTTGCTCTTCTTTACTCAAACAGCGTAATCACCAAGCATCGGGTCGTTCCTCCTAGAAGGATTTCGGTACTCAGCCCGCATAACTGCTGCTC
Organism: Trissonchulus latispiculum; assembly: GCA_030248195.1. Taxonomy (NCBI): domain Eukaryota; kingdom Metazoa; phylum Nematoda; class Enoplea; order Enoplida; family Ironidae; genus Trissonchulus; species Trissonchulus latispiculum. The sequence goes on from JASAND010021611.1 coordinate 18,366, forward strand.
TGCCCGGCCTACTGTCTGCCACCAGTGCGTTAAACTGTTTGAATGTTTTTCACGGAAATGCCAAACCTAGTGAAGTACAGAGATGTAACCCCCGACGTAGCTAAATTGTTTTGTTCTTACGGTAGTCTGACTTTAGCTTTCCATTTTTCAAAAGACTTAAGTTTTTAGCTTTCCATACGTTTTGTCTAAAGAGCTCACAGGAGCCTAAGTATTGAAATGCCAATGATTTTGAGAAGGCCAAGACAAAACATTTTCAATATAGACTTTGACCTAGGTGGGCATTAAATGTCAAATAGAAGTTTAAAAGAGAAGCAAAATTGTAGACGGCAACACTCTTCCAGTTTTGCCAACCTAGTGTGCGCTTGCTGTTTGCTACTCAGACTCTGCACTATTAAAGCTTTGTGTTAGTTAGTTTCCTTGCGCCTTAGTTTACACTGGACGGCCACCGGTGGCCGTCCAGTGTAAACTAAGGCGCAAGGAAACTAACTAACACAAAGCTTTAATAGTGCAGAGTCTGAGTAGCAAACAGCAAGCGCACACTAGGTTGGCAAAACTGGAAGAGTGTTGCCGTCTACAATTTTGCTTCTCTTTTAAACTTCTATTTGACATTTAATGCCCACCTAGGTCAAAGTCTATATTGAAAATGTTTTGTCTTGGCCTTCTCAAAATCATTGGCATTTCAATACTTAGGCTCCTGTGAGCTCTTTAGACAAAACGTATGGAAAGCTAAAAACTTAAGTCTTTTGAAAAATGGAAAGCTAAAGTCAGACTACCGTAAGAACAAAACAATTTAGCTACGTCGGGGGTTACAGAGATAAATATAATTTTAAATATTTAAAAGTTAAGTTAAGTTAAGTTAAGTTTCGTCCGTTTCACCGTTTCTCAGTGACTCGGTTTCTCCGATGCTTCCCTAAACTTTTCCGTTGAATCTCCAATCTCCATACGCTCATTCAATATTTTCCTATTTCGCATGAACAGGCCTGTACAGGCTTCGACTTGAGCAAAGAAAGAAATCCGACTCAAGCAAAAATGTCGGGAGTGGTCAACTTTGGTGACATGAAGAACAAACCTTTCTGAAGTTTATTAATGTCAAAGATTGCAGCAATTTTGTACTTTCTGACGAAAGATGAAAGGACAAGTCCCGGCACTTGCGTCAGTAACTTTAATTAATGATAATTTTATTTTTGTAATTAATTGGTGCCGATTTACGTCTTACAAACAGGTGCAAAACACTTTGTGTAAGGTAAAGAAAGGAGATTATTTCCTATGTTGCCTCAACAGGAATTGGTCGCAAAAATTATGACTAGCTGGGGCAGACTCTACTGTAAAGAAAACAATAACAAACTTTGCAGACAGCAAATTCTTAGGATCTGTCCCATCTTATGTTAATAATAATCAGTAATCTTAATCACAGTCAACATCAAACATGTGCAACAGGGAAAGTTTTGGGCGGTGAACCGGCGGCCGAAGGTCGCCGAAAAACCGGATTTTCCGTTGTTTTGGCCGAAAACCGGATTTTTTCGTTGTTTTGAACAAAAAACCGGATTCTGGGGGGTGAGGGACCTCTCTGAGGGAGGAAGTGAGCTCCTGGTCCGGGGAGTGTGAAACCCCTCAAATCCTCAAGCACATGTATGATTAATAATAGATGCAATGTTGACAATAATTTTATCTAGTCTAATGTATTTTGTTCCAACGTAACAACAAAAAAGATATGTCACTGTAGCGTTAGCCTTTATGAGCTAAAAACTCGAATTAGTGTTCGAAGGGTCTTTGTAGCTCTCCTTGAACAAGAGGTAGCAGCAAAAAATGCTTATGGAGAGTTGGCTGATTTATGTAAAAACCCAGGGATGAGCTTTGAGTCACGAAAACTTAGTAATTACTTTTCTTCATTTCACAATGTCACGAGCCGAGAATTGCCGCTTTGCAAAGGATTTGTCGTCTCACAAAAACTAACTGAAGATTCTACAGCCTACAGTTCTATGCCAGCTAAAGCAAGTATGTACATCACTCTGATTCCTTTTGGAGACATCAACTTTGAACCATTATAGATTATTCAGCTCGTTCATCACTTGGAGTTAGGATAGGAAGCCATCCATTTATAACATCAAAACGTAGCTTAAAATATTATTTAGCACATTGATGTGGGGCCACTACACAAACCGAGGGGTGCCGCTACACAAACTTTAGTGCCTAAGTGCCTGCCGAAGAAAGTCGTCGAGAAAATGGAGGACTTTGAGGAGGTTCTGAGAGCTTTCACGAAGAAATGTCGCTCGAAAGATGCGGCGATGCTTGTCGAACAGACATCTGCAGTCGCCGAATCTTTGTACAGGCTGGATCAACCGTCGACCTCGAAAGAGGCTAGCGACCCCGATGATTCGGATGCGACGGCCAAGGTCGCGAAGGGCGGTATCCCTGACACGGTCCGCGAGGTTATGGAGGGTGAATGTGTTTTCCTTGTGTCGAATGGAGCCTCTGTTTTTTTGAAACATACACCATATGTGCTGGTGCGTATAAATGAGGTCACTGCCCTTGGCCTTGTCGACACTGGATCCTCTGTCTCCTTGGTCTCCAAAGAATTTTACGAGCGGGTAAAGGGTCATGCGGTGACACCGATGACAGGAGCTCCTATGCCGTCTATTGCTGCAGCAGGTGAGGGTAACAACCTTACCATTCTCGGTCAATGTTAGCTGTCAATGCGTTTTGTATCCGGTTATGGCTATGTTCCGGAAAACCTGACACACCGATTCTATGTTGTTCCTGAGCAGTTGCAAGAAATGTTGATTGGATTTGATTTCTTGCATGATTTGGGCTTCTCACTGAATCCAAAACGCGGTTTTATGGATTACAGTGGTGGACGTATACAGTTTTTGAACAGTACCGAGCTGCAGGGGATAGCTTATGTTTACAATATCCTTCTTGCTGCGTCTGTTAATTTGTGTATTTGGGAGCGAGTCCGTGTACTCCCGAACAGGGAAAAGGATGTCCCTGTAAAGGCTGTCATTCCGGGTGGTGTCACCGTCCCAGAACGCCAATTCATGCTTTTTGAACCTGAACCCGAGGTTATGGAACTCACGGAGTGTTCCCGCAGGCTGGTGTCCTCGTCGTGACATAAAAGTCGCTTACAGTCGTGTCTACAATGGAAGTGACCGGATTGTTGATCTCCCCAAAGGTGCTATGATGGGAGAAGCCTGCCCTGTGGTTCAGGTCAAAGAAGCTGAAAGGCCAACATCCTATGTAATGGAGGCGGGTGTTGACCTGCAGTCGATCCATTACAACCTCAATAGATGGTTTGGGCATCCGGCTACCCATTCGCTTTGGGCGGATGAGGTCGGCGATAGTGCAAGCCGGCTGCACAGGTTGCACACTGCATCCCGGATTTTATCCTTTGGATTTGCCCTTGAAGACCTCTGTGGTTGAGGTAGACGCTGTGATTGCTCGGCCGCCCAAGCGGGTGATTACCCATGCTATTCAGGAACCGAAACATAGGACGGAGATCCACAGATCCACGGAGAAGGACCTGGAAACGCCGATGGAAGAGGCCAGTGGTTGTCATTTCTACTCTGCTGGAGATAGGGGGCCACGCCCCGATCCTACGGAGGAAGAAAAGCTGAAGGACATCGAGTCAAATGTCGATTTCGATCGTATGGACTGTCCAGACGACATCAAGCAGGAGTTTAAGAAATTGCTGCTCGAGTATTATGATGTCGTGGCTCTGCCTGAAAATCCTGGACGGACAAAAATCGACCAGCATTTGATCGATACAGGCAAGGACGGACCTGAAAAGCCGAGCTTATCGGATGAACCCTAAGCAGAAGGCTGAGGTCGAGAAGCACATCAATTCGATGCTCAAGGAAGGGGTATGTGAGCCCTCGACCAATCCGTGGTCATTTCCCTGCATATTAGTGGGTAAGAAGGATGGTACGACCAGATTTGTTATCGACTATCGCAGGTTGAATAAGATCACCAAGAAGGACAATTACCCATTGCCGAAGATTGATCAAATCATGGACCAGCTGAAGGGCAGTGCAATCTTCTCGACGATAGATTTAGCAGCTGGCTATTGGCAAGTAGAGGTTTACCCCAAGCATCGCGAGAAAACGGCTTTCGTATCTCACATGGGGCTGTCTGACATGAATGTTATGCCGTTTGGATTGTGCAATGCACCTGCGCCCTTTCAAAGGATCATGGAAAAGGTGCTTACCGGCCTGAATGTGTAAATCGACGAGCGTAACAAGCGTAAGACGTAACTTCAGCGAGCATCTGAAAATGCTCAAAGTTGTCTTCCAGAAGCTTCGGGATAATGGACTGCGGATCAAGTTGAAGAAATGTGTGTTTATCCGCCAATAAGTCCCGTTTCTCGGGCATTTGATCAGTCAGGACGACTATGAAGTGGATCCTGACAAGGTAGCTGCCGTGGCCAAGCTACCTAATCGACTGATTGTCGCGGCGTTAAGTCGTTCCTCGGCATGTCTGGATATTACCGGAGGTTTGTGCCGGATTATGCGAAGGTCGCCGCGCCGCACATTGAGCTGTTGAAGAAAGATGCGGTCTTCGAGTGGACTGAAGCTCGTCAGAAGGCGTTCGGCGCACTTAAACGGATATTGACCGAAGCTCCGGTGCTGGCTTACCCTGATTTCGACAAGATGTTTATCTTGTCTGTTGATGCCAGTCACCATGGATTGGGAGCGGTGCTCGAACAGTCCGTGTCTGCTGCTCGGAGTTCGAAGAAGCCCGGTGAGGCTTGGACGGTGAAGACGCGTCCAGTGGCGTATGCCAGCCGAACTCTGACCGTGTACGAGCGGAATTATTTAGCCACGGACCTCGAAGGCGCTGGCGTGGTGTGGGCCTGCCAGAAATTCCGTCATTATTTGACGTGTCGGCCCTTCGTCATCAGAACTGATCATATGGCAGTTAAGCATCTCCTTAACAATAGATCGGTGTTTGGAGCTGGGAGACAAGCGCGGGTTCGCGCTGCGACTCCAGGAGTTCGACTTTATAGTGGACTATCGACCTGGTCGCGACAACGTCGTTCCGGACGCTTTGTCCCGTCTTCCCGGCTGGGATCGTCCCGCTGAGATGGAGATGGACGGTACCGATGTGATGTACCCACCGGAAATCTATGCCATTGGTGACGACGTATTGACCTCCGCCAGGGTGGAAACGCACGCTGCGTAATGACTTGGAATTCAAGCCCATGATAGACCTGATTGAAAGAAAGGTCTTGCCGGACGATGAACAGGAAGCTGCTTTAATGCAGAAACTCCGGCCGTACTCCTTCATGCAGGATGGTCTTTTCTTCTGCTGGCATGTAGACGAAAGGGGTCGACGGAGAGGCGACGCCTTCAAGTCGATTGCTGTCCCTTTCGAATATAGAGAAATGATCATGGAAGAAGTACATACAGGCTTTATGGTTGGTGGTCATCGCAGCCATAGAGCCGCCTATGTGAGCCTGGTTTCCCGGTATTATTAGCCGACTATGGTACAGGATCTTGCTGATTATATCCGAACTTGCAAAGTATGTGCCAAGTTCAATGCGGGCCCGGCCCGTCCACAAGCTGGATTGCAGAATGAGATCCGTGCAAATAGACCTCTGGATTTGGTCAGCATCGATGTGATGCATTGTATTAAAAACCCGACAATGCGAGGTAACACCTGTATTTTGGTCGTGGTTAATCATTTCACGCGGTACGCGGAGGCCTAATTACGAAAAGGCCGAAACAACTGCTTATTATTTCTTTAATGACTTTGTCGCCAGATGGGGCGTACCGGTGAATTTGCTTTCCGATCGCGGACCAAATTTGATTTCCCAAATGTTCAGCCGACTATCGGAGCTGAGTGGGTCGAAATTTCAGCGGACAACGGCTCATCATCCGCAGGCGAACGGTGTCGTGGAGCGACTGAATAAAACCCTTCGCACTATCTTTATAATATTTACCAAACAGATTGGGACGACTATGTTAACTGGGCACATTGTGCCTACCGAGCGTCAGTTCATAGTTCTGTGGGTGACACTCCTCATTTCCTGATGACCGGACACGATATACGGCTGCCATTGGACCATTTCTTCGATGGCCGGAATGAGGATGTGGTGGAAACGTATGATGCGTACTCACAGTCTCATCTGTGGCGGTTGAAACCTGCTTGGGGCGCGGCCCGTAAGTCGATGGAAGAATCAGCGCTGAAAAACCGGCGACATTATGAGAAGAAGTCAAGCCGGTCCACTATCAGCCCGGAATGCTAGTTATGCGCCGTGTCACGAGCAGGGGCGGATCCAGGGGGGGGGGGGGGGGGGGGGCGGCCCCCCCCGTCGCGATTCGAAGGTAGGAAAAATTAAGGAGAGAAAGAGGAAAAAGGGCAAAAAACCAAAAAATTTCGCGCCTTCGGCGCGAGTCTTCTACTTTTTAACCGCATATTTATTGCATTTGTGAAGAAAAGGCTTGAAATGCATCCGATTTTTCGGAGAAAATTACCATTTTTGCCTGAAAATGTCAAGAATTTTAAAACATTTGTTCAGTTCTTCAGTATAAAAAGAATTAAATATCCGAAGACCGATTTTATTGCAAAAACAAAAAATTTCTTCAACTTCTCCGCCCCCAGACCCCCCGCAGGAAAAATTTTACCGCCCCCCCCCGTCACGAAATCCTGGATCCGCCAGTGGTCACGAGTGTAACTCCGTCCGGTATGTGTCACAGGATGCGTCCAAAATGGGAAGGACCGTATCGGATTATGGAGAAGCTTCCGGAAGTGAATTTCCGAATTCAGAAAGTGGGATCTCAGGACAAGCCGGATGTGGTTCACATCGAGAAGATTAAACCACATTGCGAACGGCCTGTCAAGGTACCCACGATCCAGATTCAGTAAGTACTACCAGTAGTGTGGGTACAACCCGGCTGCTTTGTAGTTTAGGTTTTTGTTGTGTAACATGCTGGCACGGTTAAAACCACCTTGAAATTGCTTTTTTGGAAATTTATTGTATATTACAGTAGTCTTTGATGTATACGTATTTGTATGTCTGTTGTTTGACTGATCACCTTATAACTTTCATATAGTTTACGTATACGTATGAGTATGTGTGTGCACAGGCCAAGCACGTTAACGTACCTTAGCACCACTGGTGGGATAAATTTTGTCTAGTAAAGGTTACTTTTTGTCTTTTTGGGGGTTAGTTTTGTCTGTTTTTGTTGGGAGGGTTTGAAATTTCAATGTTTCTTCCCTTTCAACATTCTTACCTTAGATTCTTTATTATTCTCTTCAATTGCTTCTATTAATTTTAACTAATTCCCACATGAGCTTTTATATTTTCTTACTTTGCATATTTATTCCTTACAATTTTAAATTTCCCTCCTGGGTGGGTGGTCCATTACCTATAAAATTTTGTTTTGTGCCTGTTTTGCATGTAACCTGCACTTAATTATATCTTTTTCAGTTCAGTGTCATTTTGGTATTTTCTGATTCTTGATCAATTTTTACATCAGTGACATTGTGTGCGCGAACTATGGAGAAGAAGTCACCAAAGTTTGAACTTCGCCGGAAGAAGGACCCTATGTTTGGTCAGGGTTTCGCCCAGGGCCAGCCGCCTGACCCTGATGACCTGGAGCAGTTCCCGGTCACCAACTACCTCAAGTCAGTGGTAGATGATTTGGGCGGAGACCATCCATTGGGTCAGAATCCAGCTGTTCCTTCCTGTGTGGCGTCGACTTTTGCTGTCGCCTCCGACTCGCCGGTTGTCTCGGACAGTTTCCTGGACTCTGCAGCGCCAGCAAACATTTCGTACGGTGAACTCTACAGTGGCGTAACCACAGCGGCAGAGAGACGGGTGGCAATGGGAGCGGCCCATTTGGACCCCCGACCGGATATGCCAACGCCATCCCCGGTGGATCCATTCAATACTAGTTCGATGGACCCACAGTCACCTCCCGCGGTCGGCGCCGAGGTCACAATTGGGAACAACCCGGTGACCCGCGACACGTCGGCCGAGGTGAGGGATTCATCGGTCACACCGACAGGCCCTCGCGCCGGTTGTGCACGCCAGTCCGACGTCCATTCTGGTAAAGAAAATCAACAGCCTGACAGTTCATCGGTGGTGCTGGGCGCCAAGCGTTCGGCGAGTAACGTCTCGGACGATTCGGAAGACGGGGCTGAACATCAGAAGACGAAGCCCGACGGGAAGAAACCGAAATCTACCAGTGTGACAATAACTTTGAAGGACTCTCGTTAAGCGGTGATACCCGTTACCTCGTCAGTCACTGCCCAGTCGACGAAAGACTCGAGTGAGCCTCGCTCTTTGCTTGACATTCGAAAACGGATTTGACGGAGCGGGTCACTATGAGACCGATTCCGGACCTCGATGCCAACCGGAAACCGATGTCACGGTCCAATAGGAAGATCCATCAATATTGCTTTCCGAATGGGGTGTCTATCCTGAGGTCACAGTCGACCGCATCGGCTCGAATGATCGTTGGGCGAATATTCTCGCGGTGGCAGCTCTTGTACCCGAGATGTTTCGGTATCCACATTTGCTTGGTAAGCGAAGAGCCGCCCACTTTTATGCCTGCAGCATGAATTCGCGCCGACTGCGACTGCGATGTTTGACTCTCCAGAAGGCGATGAAGCTGTATCACCGCCCTCACGTGAACGGTATCACCGACGTTGAGGGGGAGCGATTCCTCCACTTCTACATCCGCCGTCACTATCCATTTTCATTCATGTACCATCACAAGCGTTTCTTGTCATTGCCTGTGGAGCAGTTCCAGGGCCAGTACGTACGTACAAAGGAACATTTGTACCAGGGCCGAAAGGGCTGGCACTGCAATGTCGAGGACGTCTGCAAATTGGTGTGGCGAGAGAGCCAGGCGGATGGTTACACCATTAAGCGCGAGACGGATCGACTGATGGCTGCCTTCAATCCTTGTCGCCGTCAGATGTGGCAATCTGGTGCCGATCAGTTGATTCAACGCCTGATCATGTATCACGCGAATACTGAGGGGGCTTCGCCCGATTCGACCCGGCCTTTCCTGGACTTTCTTTCATTACCAGTGACTGGTCTCAACGAAATTCACTGTTTTGGACCTGATTTCCTGATCCTACCATCATTGTGACTTTTCCTTTGGATTTGGTTTAGCCATCGTCAAATTCCACCCCAAATGGACCGGCGACGCCGAATTCCAATTCTCGGATGTGACAATTTTCACTTGATCTGATGATCCTGATCTATATATAGATCAATTGTTTTACCTCATATATATTTGATATTTTTGTATGTGTTTTGCGACAGTGACGCTTTAGTGTACGTATGTTATTTTGTTTTGTTTTATCACTCGTGTATTTGACTAGTTGATGACGAACCTGTAATTTCTTGTGTGTTTTTTTGGTAAAACGTATAATATTTTGTATTGGTTATTTTGAACTTGGAATTTTCCTGTTGGTTTTGTCGAGCTTTATAAATCTCGTATATACTAGTGTCATGTAAATTCGTAGTCTTGTTATTTAGTACGTCTAGTTTAGAATTTTTCTCCTATAGTCCATATTTTTGTTGTTTTTTCAATATTAGTTAATTTTGTTACTTGTTCGAGTTTTTTCCTTGCCAATGCATAATATTTGCTCCTAATCTTTGTGCTTTATATATAGCCTTACTCGATTCGTGCTACTTATTTTTGTTGTGTATTTTGTCATTCCAGTACTTACTGCCATTTGTTTTTGCAGGGTACAACCCTATGCAGCTTTATTTTATATGCGTATCATATACTAGTTGCCATCATGGCTCTGCCATGCAAAATTTATATGAAAATACCAACTTGTCCAATAGGATGGGTTACACCCAAATAGGGCATCACCCTACAGTGTGTCCTTTTATAGTTACTTGTTAATTATATACGTAACTTCCATCCAGGGTGATCGTGTGATAAGCGCTACCCTGGGTATGTCAAGTATAAATTTATTTATATTAATTTTCTAGCGATTACTTCATTTATTATATACACACTGTTTGAATTTATTTCCATCAGGAGGGTGAGCCCTCTTCCCTTGAGAAATTTTTTTGGGTATTTTCATATTTAGTTTCTTCTTTAATTTCTACTACTAGTACGGTTTTTTCTACGATTTCTACCAAATATGTGTATTTTTGTACTGCTTTACGTACGTATGTACTTGTTTTTGTTCTACTGTTACTAGTATGTTTAGTATATTTACTCGTTTTTTGTGTACGTATACATTTGCAATAGTCTTTTCAGCGTAAAGTGCTTTGTAAATTGTTTGTGGGAGCGACGCTCACTTACCAAGCGCCGTACGGTCAGTCCTCTCAGGAGTTCGGACGGCGAGCCCTGGGGAGATGTAACGCAAGAGGCTGACTAATGGTCAACCTTTTCGTTATTTCAATTATTACGAAATAAATCTACTTAGCTACTAACTGGCTTGCTAGTCAGCAAGCATTCCTCCACGTGTCATGTAGCTCCACCTATAGGCTAGGTTTGGATCGGGTGGGAACCCCCCTTTGGAGCTACATGATTGGGACACCCCAGCTAGAGGGCGCTTCTCTTGGGAGGGGGTTTCTCCGTCAAACTTCTCCCCCTTTCAGTCTTGGGTTTTCCCTTAACGTGTACAGTTGCTCTGTCTCTCTATTCTCTCCCTACATCTGTAATAAAAATGAATATTTTGTCATGTGGATTTGTTCAATAAAACATCATATTTGTATTTCAATCCAAATCGGCCGGCGTGCTAACCAATGAACGCAATTTAGGACACGACATGACCAAAAAACGACGTCTTTGAACAATCTATCCGAGTAATAAGCGGCTTCCAAAATAAACCAAAAAGGTTAAATATGTGATGAATAGTTTTAGTTTCTTATGAAGTTTCGATCTTGGATTCTGCTGGAAAACGGAATGGAATCTATGGAATAAATGTGTCTGATTGCCATTGTCTTTGTATCTTTAATTATTGCCATAGTTAAGACATGAATTAATTGGGGAAATTGACAGGAATGAAGTTTCAGGCTCAAGTTGGGTTGTTTCGAGCTGGCAGTTAACTTTTACTAATCATGCTGTTGCGGGACAGCTAGGTAGAGGCCCGTTGGGTGCCGCTCCCCAGGCGGATTGGCAGGTGTAGAACGACTGTCAATGATTAGTGCAGAGCACGGTCCACTCATTAATTTAAGTTAATTAAAGGGATTCTGCTACTATGGCCGAAACAACCCAACATGGTCAGGAAAAAGGCCAGTGTTCACTCACTGTGCGTCGAAGCGTAATCAAAGTTCATTATATCTGAATGGATTAAGATCTGCTCATACGATTTATGAAAGAAAAACAACCCATTCTGTGGTTCGTTTTCATTTTACAAGCTGATTTGTAAACCACATACTGAAGTTCAAGTGGGCCTCCGGACTTGGGTGGTCATAGTGCTTTTAATTAAAAGTCTCACGTTAATTAACATCAATAATTGGGTTAAAACTTTCATAAACAAATTCAGCAGGTCTTCCTCTTTAAAATAAGCACAAAATAATGGGTACTTCTGTGGTCCGATTTTGCGTTATGCTTGATTTACTGACCTAACCGGCAGAGCTCGTATGGCCCAATCAGAATCATTTAGTGCGCGCCTTTTTGCGCGGAGGACAATTTCGGCCAATCAGACGAATGATTGCCGAAATTGTCATGATTGACAGGTAGACTTGCTTTGCACTTCAGTCTTACCTCGTCTTCCGAAATGTACGGCCGCTTTTTGGCCTCTCCCTTCACTCCCCCCAGTTTTCTCTACTCTAGGGCGTTACTATGCCCAAATTCTCCAATACACACAGGAACGGGGCTAGTGTATTAACACTAGCCCCTTGTTAACTTTCTGGGGTTTTTAGATTTGAAGGGGGGGTTTAGGTCTACATCCCACCTTAGGGTTCCCCCTTTTTTCTCTCCTTTATATGCTAGTTTTTTAAAGGCGATTTCTCTTTTTTTCTGGGAATGGCTTCTGATATTTTTACAGGACCCAGAGGTCCTTTTCTAAGATACCCCCCTGAGAATTTCCCTTTAATTTAAATTATTTTATTCACTGCTGTAAATGATTCTGATTCGTAATATCTGTTTAGATATTACCTGGGTCGCGTGGATTTCCGAACGGAAATCCACTGAGAAGCTTGGACTTTTGGGAACTCTCCCAAAAGTCCCAAATTTCAATTTCAACTCAAATTGTCTCCATTTTTAACCACAGAACGCACTCTCAAACTTTTACACAATTTCACTCACCTTTCAAACTTTCCATCTCAGCTTCTTAGGGACCATTCCTGGACCCAGGAAATATCGTGTTAGGATCTTTCTCTGAAAGATCCTAACGGTTTTAACCCATTTGATTCAGGTCCGAATCAACCTTACCTGTGCCAGCCTGGATTTGGATCAAACCCTCTGCCTGCCAGTTGGATCAGATCCTTTGCTGCCTGCCCACCTCTGCTGTGACGCTCCAGTCCTTGGTTCTTGCCTGAACTCCTGTCCCCTGGTGCTGTGATCTCCCCTCCGTCTCCGCTGACTCGCCGGTGTGAGTTCCTTCACGGATCCCCCGGATATCAGTCTCTCCGTCTCGCTTGCCAATAGACCAGGATTGGAAGGTGCTTGTAACTTTGGAGACTGACTCTCTCCACCTTTTCAGTAGATTTTAGGGAAAAACAGTCTGCCTTGGGCAGCGCACCGTGCACACCAGATCCTCATTGCTACAGGTGATTTGTCCGACACCCTTCATCAGTTGCTATATCTGTCTGCTTCGAGTGATTTGTCCGACACCCTGTTCTACACTGATTCTGCTATTGCCGTGCACGGTTGCCTGTCCTTGGTTGAGGCTTGCTCCCTCGGCTTGACGATCCTCAGCTGTCCTTAGCGAACTTTCTGCCGCATATCGGCTCTGAGCGCCTGTTTCAAGGCTTCAAACTTTCGGTTGCGCTTTGGAGTTGGGACCCCTGAACTTTTGGTCAAGAAGACAGATCTAAATCTACTTGAACTTTCTCAAAAAATGTATTGTCTTGATTTTTGCTCTGCTTTTCACTTTTGTTGTTCAATCTAAAGTTAATTGTTTCGATTGATTTAAAGCTTTTTGGGGAAATCAAGAATCCAGACAAACTTCTCAAAAAACGTGCGAATTGACCTCTGGCCGCTTCCTTAGGCAGGAAGTAGGATATTAGCTTCTGGTTATCTGCCGAGCGGGTGGTCAGGACTAATATCTAAGGACTAATATCTAGTGCCCGGGAAAGGGTGGAAATCCGCGCAATATTGATTGCTTCAGTTAAAATAAAAGCACATAGGACACTTCAAGCATATAGGCGGAACCCCTCGATACCTTGCAGTTAGGAAACTGAATACAGTGATCTAACGTTCAGAAACTGTACCAGTCGAGCGATATATAACTGCTTCATTCGAAATTTTGTAGGTTTCAGGTTCTAACTTAAAGTTTGTAGGGTAAACTTATCAAGCAATGTTCGTGGGATAACTTGTGAATATCAGACTGCTGGTTAGGACTAGGATTTCTGCTAGGTCTAACTTGAAATAATTAGGTTCATTAATTAGGTACGAGCCTTGGGGTTGTAGTGGTCAGCGGTGTATTCTGCGTGTGTAAGTGTAGCAATTTATCTGTTTTCGACTGTATCAGTAGTTATTGTATTTTTGGTAATTGTAGTGCTCTATCTCGTGTTGTTGTTGATTACTCTCGCGGGGTAACGGTACTTTTGTGTTAGGTTAGTTTCACTCTGGTACCGCTACAATTTTTTTGTGGGGCGGCCGGGAAGGAACGCCTAGGAACGGTCGGTGCCACTTATCACTGGCTATTCAAAATGCAAGCAAAACTAAACTGATTTGATAGCTTTTAAGGCTGAAGATAGATTCTTTATATATAAAGGTACTGGCTTCATTTGCGCATTTTTCATTCTTACGACTTAATCCTACTTACTGAACAACTCATTTTCGTGCTCTTTAACAATCTGGAACCAGTCCTGTATTTTTAGGTAATAAGATAAGAAACTTTTGCTTTTTGGCCTAATTCTCGCCGTAGTCAATGAATAGAGACATCGGATTGATTGTTATGGCTGTAAAGAGGGCACTAAAATAAACGCTTTTGTCTTTACTATCATCGAGCTATCTCTAGTGGTTAAGTAAGTAGAAAACAAAATCGATTTTGGGGATCAAAAAATGGTCGTTTTCGAAGAAATCCGTTTTTCAAAATTACTGCCACATGTTGAGGGCACTGTTGCTTTATACTCAATCGTTACAACATCCAAATGCACATTTTAGGAATGCCTACTTGCGGGACTTGTTCGCTTTAAGCTAGAGATTTGGCCAAAAATTTTATTTTGGCAAAACTGCACTATTTTGTTTTGTACATCGATTTCTCAAAAACTAAACTACCCGACGGATTCGAACAATTTTTGGCAGGACGTAATTTCGCACTATTGCGAGGAATATTTTTCATGGGTTTGGCCAAATACAGAAAACTCCCTGGGCCCATATGTCCCCTATATGTTAGCCCAAAAAGAAATTTTGGCTGAATCTGCAGTTTAGAGAAATTGATGTTCAAAAGATTTTGGTCTATATTCAGTCATTATGGCAGAAAAGTTTTTCTACTTTACGTTGTTGCTAATTTTGGTAGTTTCATAATCTCATGTGAATGTTCAGATTATAAGCTCTAAAACGAGCTCATTCGAACTCCCAAAATTGCGAAAGTTATAGTCAAGACGCACAATGTGCACCACCCTTAAGGTGCACCATTTTTGTCTATTTTTGCAATGATTAAGCTATTTTCTGAAAGATAAATCATATATTTGGTGTTCACTTGTAGCCAATGAAAAGCTCTTTCTTTTGGCATTACTTGTCACGTGATAGCTAGTCTTATGCGCATAGGCGGTTTGATTTACTGAGACATACTCTGAAAACACCCTGTGTTCAGCCTTAAGGTAGGTGAGTACGCGCTGTCTTTGGAAAGCAAATTTGAAACCGTAACTTTAATGTATTTTCACATTTTAAACATTTTCTGGTTGCTATGGATGTGCTGTACATTTTGATGTAAAATTTAGCTTGAAAACCTAAATTAATTTGATTTAACTTAGCAAAACTTCGAAACGGTTGAAATTAGCCTATTTGTTGTAATGTGCACCACTGGGGTCTGTAAAGTGCACCGGGTGTCTTAATGTGCACCGGACATTAAAATTGTGCTATTTTAGTGTGACCCACCACAGTAAAATGCTCTTGTTAGATTGGAAGTATAAATCTTTTGCTAAAATTGATCTCAGATCACAATATTTGGAGCTCTAACGGTACGTTTAAAACCAAATAATTGAAATTAATAGCCGTGTTTGAATAGGGCCTTTACAAAAAAGAGTTAAAAGGCAGAGCAAAGCTTTGTTGATGGATGCCATGAATGCCGCAGGAAGCCGGTGCTTATCTCCGGATTTTCTGCAGTGCAGCCATAATTGTCACTTAAGGGGGGGGGCTACGAACGGGTTGGCACAACATCGTCGGAGAGAGCTACTTTCCCGCCCAACGTTAGCCAACATATCAAAGTAAAAAAGTTTAGGGTGGGCAACAATATATCTCATATACACCGTTTTTGGCAGGACGCCAAAGTCGAAATTTTGGTGCGAAAAACGGGATTTTTCAAAAAGGGTTTTTCAGCTCTGGTGAATTGACGGTTCGACCGATTCTGTAACTTTAAGCCATAGATGTTAACTGTTACTAGTGCTAAATATTAAAAGTATTCCTGCTTTCGAGCGTTGCTTCCTTCTTTAGTTATAACAGCTCAAAGTTTGAAATTTTGCAAAAAGTTGCGAGGGACCGTGCGCCGTTTTCGATCTAATAAAATTGGCAGCCCCTAGCCTACCCCAGCTTTTTACCAGTTATTAGGCTCTAATAGGGGCATACTGTCTGTGAGTTTCAAGGGCTTTAGTTTTCTGGTTAGTGTGCTAGCCAACTTTTCGTTAAGAAATAACCCTTATTTTTAGGCCTGAAAAGCTAGCTAAGCGCAGTGAAAATGGGGTCAAAAACTTTTTTGTCTCCGATTTTGCCGAAAAGGTGGTTATAGGGGTTATTTGACCTGCTGAATCCGAATATGAAATCCGTTTTTCGATATGACGCTTCCTTCGTTCAGTATGTGCTTACAACTGTCTTAGAGCTTTTTGGAGCGATCGCCATCCATACTTCGAGAAATCAATCTAGCATTTACAAACATTGGAGCGAGGTTTAGTGACATAGCTTTCGGCACATCCTGGTGCACTCACTGGCCTGTAATGTGCTAAGTTTCAGCCGATTCTGCCACAGTTACTTTGGAGTAATTGACTCACATCTTCGAAACGGCGCCAAATAACAGCGACAATATCGATAATATAATCCAGCACTGCGAACACAGGGATTAGCGAAATCACGTCATTTATACCAAAGTTAAGACAGATACTTGGAGTATTAATTGCCGCAAAGTTTGGTTCATTTGGTAAACCACAGCTCATTTGAAGTTAGTTAACCTCCACCCGTATAGACCTACAACACCCAATTTTTCGCATTTTGATCGTATCGCACAGAAAAGTAGGCAATGGTCTAGAGATTATTTTACGCGATATCAAAGCACTATATATCAGAACTAATTCCTGAAAATTTGGGTACTGTGCCTTGCACATAGCGATCAGGGCGAGGCGAAGTTTGTGTACGTGTCATGTCGAGCTTTGGACCGATAACACCAACTTCTGATGGCTCCACAGGACGCTACGCTGTATGGAATTCTTTCAAACTTTAAACTATTTTACACTTAACCTAATACTATTATGTGGCAAAAGACTAGCTAGCTTTTCCAACATCGAACTTTTAGTGAAATTCGTAGCCCCCCCCTTAATCTGATGGTTGCATCCGCGGAATTGAGGGGCGCGGCCCTTCTACACAGACTCTTGTTACCTTCCCACTGTGGGTGGGCAGGCATCAGTGGATGTTGGCGTCAAGCGACCGACCAACCCCGAGTAAGAAACTAATTTGAAATCAAACCTGTCGAAACTTATACTTTTATTATTGTAGTTCTTTAAGCTTTACAATAATTTAAGTATGAGTTCATTTACTGTACACTTTCAATTTTGACACTGGAAGGACACTGCAAAAAGCAGGCATGATATATAACCCCTGAATCGATTCACAGACGGTTGTGGGTCCCGGTACTTTTTTGAATTTGCAGCCCGAAGCCAAGAACTCGAATGTTACTGCATCTTGAAAGGAGGACTAGATGTTTATCAGGCTTAGGCAGGGAACAGAGACCCCTGTTACCTTCTTACCGTAATGGTACCCATTTACTGACCAATTAAGAAGAGCCAACAGTAAACCGATATGTACTTAGCCGCTTGCTCAAGAGGTTTTGAGAACTTGGATTCGAACCTACAAACCGGAAACTGTCAACAGGCCCAGTAGCTTAAATTTTATGTACCTGTTTTCCAGTTCTAGCAGCTAGATCCTAGACAGTGTACCATAAGCTGATAAGAGAGTGTTACGCTTATGTACTACACATTTAATTCCGTTCGTTTTTGATCACACTATTTTATGTGTTAAGTATATTATGTTATGTTATGTAGTGTTATGTATTTTAGATCATCTAACAAGTCCTGAGCACACTGCCGTCGTCGAGTCGTAGAAGTAGAAGCCAAATTCTGCTAGATCCAGAAAGCCATGGCCCATCAAACCAATGAGCAGAACCTTGCCAGTCATTCCAAACCAGGATCAAAGAAAGCAACACAATTTTTGTTTTTCGTGTTCAAAAACTATGAAAAATTAAATCTCATTTTTAGGAATCTTAGTGACATTGTTTATCTGTCTGAGATGGCTCTATAACTGTGCAATAGCTGTTCGATATGTACTATTTTTAGTTATTTGTATACTTTTGTGTTCATTTTAGTTGTTTGTTAGTTTGTGAATTTTGTTGGTGACTACATCTAGTGTAACGGTCTCCAGTTTTTTAATTGTCAATTTTATTGTGAGATTATGACATTACTATTGTATTATTTTTGTTTGATTGCTGCTTGTTAGTGGATGTTAACATGATCTTTGCCTTGTCTTTACTCGTAGTGTGTCATTTTGCGAGTAAATTCAGTGGTGGTGCAGATTAAAACATAGGTGGTGCACATTTCAACACCGGTGGTTCACTTTAGAGATAGGGCTTGATTCTGCACCAATGTGCAATTTTTTACGAATAAAA
Organism: Trissonchulus latispiculum; assembly: GCA_030248195.1. Lineage (NCBI taxonomy): Eukaryota > Metazoa > Nematoda > Enoplea > Enoplida > Ironidae > Trissonchulus > Trissonchulus latispiculum. The sequence goes on from JASAND010021611.1 coordinate 36,543, forward strand.
ATCGATTGCGACAAGTTGGTGCCGTATCAACCCGCCAAACATTTTTGACGGCTAGTACACATGACATGCGTTGACAACTTTATGCCAAGTCTTAACTCACATGACAGAGCAAGTCTAGAGATTCGAAAATTTATAGAAAATACTCCATCATGCTGAACAAAAGGTGGTGCAATTGTGCGTATTGACTATATAGCGTTTCAAACAATCATCACAAAAGCACTGCACAAAAGGATACCAGCAGCTTAAGGACGGGGGGTCGCGATTTTTCGACCATCTCCTATTTTTCTCATTTTCACATATTTTGCAGTCCCCATGGTACCGCAAAACAAGACAAGTGCGTTTGTTGCAAAACTTTTCCTATCGTTCACAATAGCCCTCCAAAGGTGACGCCGACATGTGTTAAACATAGGAAAATGAAAAAGTTAGGTAAATTTTTCTGCTACCAAACGTTTGAGCGCTGTGTAAGAGGAACACGGCTCCACTCGCTGTAAAGAAACCTAATTTGGACTAAGGTAAAGTGCTAACATCTATACGAGGTTGTCTTCCGCAGCACTCAATGTAGGTCAGTGGACGTTTTGTCTTGTCCTGAACTAAATCTTTGGTGTAGAAACTTCGCGTTTAGATATTAGCACTGTTGAGAATCAACTAAAAACAAGTGTTGCAACTTAATCTTAAAAACAAACACTAAAATTGATGGTTGCTGTTTGTACAGTCTTTCGTCTGTTAGCTACTTTGATCAGCTAGATCTGATCTTTCGTTCTCGTTCTCTTTCCCTTTTCTATTTCTGGTTACTTATTTTCGCTATACTTAGTTTGGTTGCAACTACTTATTGCATTGTTTCGTTTACTTTATTCTCCCTGTGTTTCGCTATACTTCGCCTGTCTATGACTTCCACTTTGCTACCACTTTTTAACTTTAATTTCTCATAACTTCTATTTGTGGTTTCTTTGTTTTAACCATGGGTAAACGTGCCAGGATACGTGCCTCATAACTGGTCTCATGGGAATTGTGTGAGATCTATGTTTACCTTTGAAATTCCTTTTAACTTTCAACTATTGAATTACGGTAGCATCTCTTCTCCATCTTTGTATTTTAGCAGGCGCTAAAATTTTTCTATGCAGGGGAGGATGTTGAGAATCAACTAAAAACAAGTGTTGCAACTTAATCTTAAAAACAAATACTAAAATTGATGGTTGCTGTTTGTACAGTCTTTCGTCTGTTAGCTACTTTGATCAGCTAGATCTGATCCATCAGTTCAGTGTTGTCAATTGTCGTCTGGAAAGTGGTTGCCCGTTTTGTATTCCTCTATATCCCCGTATGCCTTATCTTTTATAACGGTAAAGAATTGTAACCTACTCCTTGCGATCGTAGTCTGGTAAGGACCTTAGTTGTTAGTTAGATAGGTAGAATTTAGGTAAAATTATTAGAATAGGCCCGGTCTAGGAACCTGTAGTCGCTCCGCCTCTAGATTTCTACCCAGGTCCAGGCAGCTGAGGTAGGAATTTCACAGCACTGCATATTGTTAGAGCTTTATTTGCATAAAATCAATCCCTCTCAGGCCTTTTCAGTAGCTCGCAGTTTTGGTAGCAGAAATTCCATTTTTCCTCAAAAATCGTCATTTTTCGAAAAGTTCATGTTTGCTGCTTCATAAGTCAGTCAAATCTTAAGGTATCTCAATAAAATTTGGCATGCTAATAGACTGGCATAAAACCTGCATTTATGTAAAGTTTCATGCCGATAGCCTATATTTTCCTCTGGTGACATATGTAATGAAGTTGCT